>BQNB010036900.1:7631-41791 GCA_026074375.1 Tanacetum coccineum | reverse complement strand
AGGATCCGGGAAAAAAAAGTTTAGGGACCTTTTTCGTTAAACCCGACAGACCACAGGGACCATTTATGCAATTAACTCTAATAGGAATAAACAACTAGAATAAATTAAAATGACAAATAAGCTAAAAAGCTACAAACTGATACATTATTGAAAATACTTTGAAAAGGAAAATAAGCTTAAATAAGCTTACTCCTAAAAACAGTAAAGGAAAATGGTTTAATCTACTCTAAAAAGCTAAGGAAATCTTTAAATAAGCAGAAATAATAAGCTGATAAGGTAGAATGAACTACCAGTACTAACAGTTCTAACTAACAGTATTAACTGTAGTTAGTACTGCTAGTGCTGAGTTAGTACTGCTACCTTTGAAATCCAAGAAAATGAACTAGCAGTACTAACTTGGAGTTAATACTGCTTGTTCAAAACAGCCCTTAACATTTCCAAAAATCATTTTTATTTCAAACTGATTAAAAACAGATTATCAACTAACAAAATAAAGCATTTATAAGCAGACTTCAATCAAGAATAAGCACTATAAGCAGTTCTGCAGTATCTAAGAGAAATAAGAGAAAAAGAAACTTACAACACCCTTGCTCAAAACAGGGCTAAACCAAGAATCTACAAGCTCTAGCTTGTATAAAACAAGCTAGTGAGAGTCCATAAGCCCATCCAGAACTGGCTTATCATCCATAACATAAGCTGTGGTATATTTGAGAGTGATATTTGTGATTTTCTCTTAACTACTTAACTTTTTATTTTTACTTAATGAAAACAGCTTATAAGTAAGCTGTGTTGAGAGCTTTTTGAAACACAAAACAATACCAGTAAAGAACTTAACACTTGGAATTGAAACTTGACTTAAAAACTCAAATTTGCATTAAACTTGAAAATGTTACAAAGCTGAAAGTAAAAGCTGTAAATGACTTTAAAATTTAAACTAAGATTAAAAACTAATTAGTTACTAAAAAAAACTAAAAACTAGATGCCTCAAAGGCTTACAAAAAGCTCTATTTATAGCCGAAGTCTTGGACTTGCAGCTTGTGCTTCTTTGTAGAGATAAAAACAAAGTGTGCTTGTTGTGTGAGGTGATTCTAAAGCAAATCCCAGCCTTCGATTTCTTTTGTGCTTCTTTGGAGTCAATCTCAGCCATTGAAGATACTTGGGAAAGGTGAGGGATTGCCAACATGGACTTTATACAGCTGGGGGGAAATAGTAGGGTGGATGAAATGATTTTGGCTAGGGTGTCGAGTGGTTTTGCAGGTGGGAAGTATGGGAAGACATCCAAGTTGTACCTGGGTTTTTGTTGGGGCGGGAAAGATGGCTTTATGGGTAAGTAGGCAGTTTTGTCCCCTCAAGTTATATAACTTCAATGCAATCTTTGCCCGGGTTGCAATTTTGACCCTTGTCTTGTTATTTTTAGTAATACAACTTGAGGTTTTGGCAGTTTTAGTCCCTCAAGTCGTATTTTCTTCACTTGGATTACTTTTGACTTAGTCCATTCCATTCCGTGCTTGGTTTTGTTTGCTTTTGCTTTCTTTTTGGTCCTGCTCTTGAATATCCGTTCCTGCATAATACAAATGCAAAACATACAAATACGAAGTATTTTGGTACGTTTTTAGTCATTTAAGTCTGTTTTAAATGGAAAATGGTATGTGTAATTAAGCACATACCAATACCCATGAGGGAAACTGATCCCATTGAGAAACTAGCAAGAATGTACATAAAGGAGGTGGTCATAAGGCATGGGATACCTGTCTTAATCATTTGTGATCGCGACCCTAGGTTTGCATCAAATTTATAGAGGTCACTTCATAAGGCTTTTGGTACTAACTTGGATATGAGTACTGCGTACCATCCACAAACTGGCATACAAAGCGAGGGGACTATTCAAACTCTCAAGGATATGATGCGTGCTTGTGTGATCGACTTTGGAAAGGGGTGGGTAACCATTTGCCATTAATTGGGTTTTCATATAACAACAGCTATCACGCTAGCATTAAGGCTGCACCGTTTGAAGCGTTTTATGGTCGAAAGTGTCGTTCACCTGTTTGTTAGGCCGAGGTTGGAGAAATTCAACTACTTGTCATAGATATTCAAGAAGACGACCCGAGGAAAATCATTCAGATTAAGCAGATAATTTCAGGCGCTCATGATCAGCAAAAGAGTTATGCCGATTTAAAGCGTAAGCTGATGGAATTTAAAGTTGGAGGGATGAGTTATGCCTCAAAGTTTCCCCTTTTAGAAAGGGAGTAGTAATTTTGGGCAAAGGGGGAAGCTTAAACCTTGATTTTTGGGACATGTCTAAGTGTTGGAAAGGATTGGAGACGTTGCTTACAAGCTTGAGCTTCTTGAAGACCTGAGCAGGGTTGACAATACGTTTCACATATCCAACTTGAAGAAGAGCTATGCCAACGAACCATTAGTCATTCCGTTGGATGGACTACACATTGATGACAAGTTTCATTTGGTCGAGGAACCAGTCAAAATCATAGATCGTGAAGTCAAACGGTTAAGGAAAAGTCGTGCCCTAATTGTCAAGGTTCGATGGAACTCCAAGAGAGGTCCTGGGTTTACATGGGAATGTGAAGACCAATTCCGAAAGATATATCCACTCCTCTTCACAAAGACCGCACCATCGTCAAGTGTCGCGTCTTAAGCCTTGAGGATAAGACTCACTTAACGGGGGAAGACTATAACACCCCATGTTTTAGGGTCATTGTACGACGTTAATAAATTCACTATGTATTTTTAGTATTGTACGCGTTTGTTTTTAAATCGTAATCGTTAAGTTAAATCACGTAAGCTAGAAATTATTGTCCAATATAAACGGGCATCAAACAATTTATTGTTTACATCAAGCAAGTCTTAAGTAATTATTTTGAGATTAATTATTAACTTTGTTCATTTTATTTTAATTGGTTACGTAAAACGTTTACGTTTCGCGATAAAATACGTTTAGGCATACCCGGAACCACCAAAACTTTTCTACGCTTCAACAAATACCCATTTTTATACCCAATACCCAAAGTTTTATTAAACTTTACCTAGGTTAACATTTTAAGTATATTGTTCATAAAAATAAACTAACTAAAACCTACACTTTACAAGTTATGCATTTTATTTAACCTACACCACATATAACTTCAAATAATATTCCATATAAGCAAAATATCAAGAAATAATTAATTGTACTCCCTTCTCCCTCCCTAATTCGACTGAAATATGTCCCATAGGGGACATGAAGCACACATTTATCAACTTGATCATTTGTACAACATAAACCTAATTAAATCATAAGGACTTTCTCACATTTTGACCAAAGACTTTCCTAGAAACACTCTATGTGTTCCAAGACTTTCTATTTCCTTTTTGACTAGTCTTAGCCATATATAAGGCATGCACTTGTAAGTAAAACACATACACACTCATTTTACAAGGAAAAAACTTCACCAATTCTCTCTCATACTCTCTCCTAGCCACGACTACAACCAGACACATACAAAATCCATACCAAAATTTATTTACAACATTTACATACATTCCTACATCATTTCTAAGATAACCTAAAATGTTTAGGAGGTTTAGTTTTGAGATTACAAGGGTTAATCAAGCAAGAAGCAAGATTAGGGTTTTATTTGGTTTTAGGCTTTTCAAGGGTTGTAAGCTAGGGTTTGGTTTCTAAACAAGGGTTTAGATCACTTTGTTCATCACCATACTTTATATTAAGATTACCTAAAACTCTTAATCTCTTTATTTTCATGATTTTATGCATATATAATGTTTGTATAGTTAATCACCATCTAAGAAACTTATCTACATGAAATATGGATTTTTACACTTGTTTATGATTTGGTAAACTTTCATATATGTTGTATGAATGTTCATATCATGTTATAATGGATATATAAGTGATGTACAAGTATGGTCTAGGTATAAAAAGCTTATATAAACAAGTTATCTAAAATGTGTACTTATGAAAGTTAATGAACAAATAAGTATGTACACATATAAATCTTGTGATTCTTGGACATTTTTGGACAATGATGGACTTAAGGACCCCAGAAATGTAAGACATGTGATAATGAGTGTTGTAATGGACTTGTAACAAGGTGGTTAAACTTAAAAGTTACAAAATCAAGTTTAAAACACATTTTAACAAAAGCTCAAAAGTTTTTGTTTTAATTCGAACTTTAACCTATTGATTTTATATTTTTGTAAAATAATACATCCCATGAGGATTTCAAAAAGGTAAGAAACTCGAAAAATTGCTTTATAACGAAGGAGATACGTAATTTACAAGTTATACGATAATAAACGGGTTTATAAAAGAAATTTTATAAAACCTAGTTTACAAAATACTACTGATATATAAGGTTGGTTATTTTTCTCAGATCACAAATATTTTTAGGATTCCAAAACATTAAGAATCATAATTTTTTGATCAATAACGAAGGAGTTATGAATTTCGCAAGTTTACGGTAATTAAAGTTTATAAAAATAATTTTATAAACTATGAACAGTAAAAATCACTATTCATAACAGATACATATTTTTGAAAAATGTTATATTTTGATAGAATTTGTAATTACGAAGACGTGCTCAAAAGAATCACTAAAAACGGAGTTAAAACGAATAAGATATGACATTTACGGGTTTTAAGATAACTAAATCTATAAAAATAAATTTAAAAACTGTCATGAACAGTTAAACCACTGTTCATCAGGGGACTAAAAATATGAAAATGTAAAATTTTGATAACTCGTCTTAATACGAAAGCGTGGATATAAGTAACGTAAGAAACGAGTTTAAAACTATAAAGTTACGTCGTTTTTACTACGGAAATATTTATAAACGTTTTAACTTTATAAATAAGATTTCACAAACGCAATTAGATGGTGATGTAGCTATATAGAATTATATATGGTAGTAGTTGTTCAAAATGCTTAGTGCTTATACGACCTATACTGGATTAGGTTGCATTCGGTCATTGTCGTGACGTATTTTCTGTGATATATTTGTTATCATTCACTCAAGGTGAGTTCATAGCCCCAGGTTTTACATTTTAATGATTTACAAGTTTTGGGGTGAGAAACATATGCATGTTTTACAATTGGAAGCAAGTGGACATTTCACATTATGATTACGTGTTTACCTAAGTAACGATAACCCTCTGAGCCCATTATCATGAACTGTCAATTACTGTTGTGAGCGCGAATGTTATAAATAGATCTATTTGGGATTGACATCCTCGTTCGGGTGAGTCATGCTCACTATGTCGGTTTACCGGACAACGAACGTATACCATGTCGGACATAGGATGTTGCGGGTTAGAACATCATCACGGGCAATGTTGGCAATTTATATTGCAATTCATACATGTCGAGCTTCAGTGTCATGAGCTTAGGAAAACGTAATTACATTTTATGATTTTTGAATCTGTTGCATTATCTTGGGTAAAATCTTGCGGTCCTACATTATACATTTTTTAAACCTATGAATTCACTCAACAATATGTTGACGTTTTAAGCAATGTTTTCTCAAGAGATCAGTAAGGTACAAGACAAGGGATACATTGGTGGTCGTTATTTTAGAAGTCATGCATTAAAGATTTGGCTGTATTACATTTTGGGAAACATTTGTTATGGACTAGAATCTTTGTAATATGACTTTGAACAAGTGAAGCTTCGGGCTTTTGTAACAAATACTTTGCTAAATCCAATATATCAGTTTTAAACGACTTTTTGGTCGTTCTATATATATCTTGTGTTATTGATCTATGAAGTAACACGCCCCGGACCCATATTCCGCTGCGACCCAATTTAGGGGTGTTACAGACGAAGCTCGTGCTTATTTTGGTTTTGTCACTATCAACTAGGGGAAGATTGTTAGGAATTATATTTGAGTTTATAAGACAAAACATATGAAAGATGAAGGACTTAAAAGACAAAGGAGGAATTCTTTAAATGATGGAAGATTACAGAAGATTTTTATACAAGTTAGGAAGATTTAGTTGTTTCCTAATACTTATCCTTTTTTTCAGCATCACTAGAAGGTTGTGGATCTTCATTACTAGCATTCTTTAAAGAAGAATAAAATAGTAAACCATCTGTCTACAGTGCATCCAAAATTAGTATGGCTAGATCTGTCGTCCCTGCTTGAAGTCCTGCACCAATACTTTCTTTGTACTACAAAAATTATTAGAGTTTGTACCTGCAACAACTGGCATATAATTCATTGATTTTGTTAGAACATCAATATCAAACCGCCACTTTGGTCCATCAACTCTAATAATAGGCTTATCCTCCAAGAACCTAATATGCAAACTTTCTTCTACTTTCCTGGTTCTAATGTTGTATGCCCTAAAATCCTTGCTATTTAATGAGTATCCAACAAAGAATCCTTCATCTTACTTTCCATCAAACTTGCCTAAATAATCTAAGGTATTAAGAATGGTAACATGACACCCAAATGGTCTCATGAAGCTTAGAGCAGGTTTTCTACCTCTAAACTGTTCATAAGGGGTCTTATCATGAGGCTTGACAACTAATACCCTATTATGCACATAGCAAGCAGTATTAACTGCTTCAGCCCAAAATGTAGTAAGTAACTTAGAGTCAGCTAACATGGTTCTAGCAGCCTCAATTTGTGTCCTGTTTCTCCTTTTAGTAATACCATTTTGCTGAGGAGTTCTACCTACACTAAATTCCTTCTTAATGCCTTTCTTTTCATAAAACTCACTCATAACTCTATTCTTGAACTCTGTTCCATTGTCACATCTGATTATCTTTACTTTCTTATCAACTAGATTCTCTATCTCAGTTATAAAGCTCTTAATAATGCCACTAGTCTCATCCTTAGTTGATAAAAAGAAAACCTAAGTAAATCTGCTATAATCATCAGTGACAACTAGACAATATTTTTTATTCATTAAGCTGCTTACAAAAGTTAGACCAAACAAGTCCATATGCAACATGAATAAAGGCTGAGTAATAGAGTTTTGAATCTTGGACTTACAAGAGGCTTTGTGTTGCTTTCCCTTAAGACAAGCAACACAAGTTTGGTCATTTTCAAAAAGTTTTAAAGGTAAACCTCTCACAAGATTTTCCTTAACAAGTTTATTAATAGTTTTAAAATTTACATGACCTAGCCTCCTATGTCATAGCATTGATTCATCAAGTGTGACCTTTACAACAAGACAAGTTAAACACTCTAGGAACAATATTCTTCATATCAACACTATACATATTGTTCTTTCTAGGAACTTTAAGTAAAACCTGAATTTCATCAGCTAATTTAAAGTCAGGAGACAGAACAAAACATCCAGTGTTAGTAAAAAGAACATTGTTTTTTTTGTCACACATCTGTGAAACACTAAAAAGGTTAAATTGTAACTCCTTGACAAAGTACACATCCTCAAAATCAAGCTTAATAGTTTTAAGAGTTCCTTTACCAGTAATTTTCCCTCCTTTGGCTCCTCTCCCAAAGGTAACATATCCTCTATCAAATTCCTTGAAGTCTGAAAGATAGGACATGTTCCCTGTCATGTGCCTTGAGCATCCACTGTCAACATATCATTGATATTCTTTTTGAGAATGACCCTGCACATAAAAATAAGGAAATTAGTTTCCTTTAGGGACCCAATCCATTACTGACTTAGATGTGCCTTGTGCATCAACATAATTATGTTTCTTTAAAGTAATTGATGCTGTAACACCCCCAAAATAGGTCGCAGCGGAATAAGGATCTGGGGCGTGTTACTTCAAGATCAACAACACAAGATATATATAAGAACGACACAAAAGTCGTTTAGATTGATACATTGGATTTAAATAAAAGACATATTACAAAAGCTTATAGCTTTACTTGTTCTTTGTTTAATATTACAAAAGATGACATAGATTTCCCAAAACATGATGCACATAAATCTTTAACAGTGCAATCCAAAACATAATCCAATGCATCCATGGCACCTCGTGCCTATTGACCTCCTGAAAACATTGCTTAAAACGTCAACAAAAATGTTGGTGAATTCATAGGCACTCCCCATACAACCCATACCTACTCCATTTAAAAATCACTATTTATTATTTAAATTATGCAGTGACGCAAGACTTTCCCGTTGATGTTTTCAACTTATGCCAAACAATCACAAAACCAGATTGAATGTTTGCACTAGCTCATGGGAACTGAAGCTCATCCTTTATTGCTAATTTTAGCAGTTCTTTTTGCACGTTACAGATGTTGTACCCGCTACTTCCAAGTCCGACATGGTAACGTTCGTTCCGGTGATAGCTAATCACCTTAAAGGGGAGGTTATCCAATAGATCTAGTTCGTTCCCAGTGATAGCTAATCACCCAAACGGGGAGGTTAATCCCAATAGATCTATTTATAACATTCGCGCTCACATAATGTAATTAACAACTACATCTATGCAATTGACAGTTCATGATAATGGGCTCAGGAGGGTTATCGCTACTTAGGCAAACACATAATCAATATATTTAAAACACTTGCGTCCAATTTATAAAACAAAGCATGTTCTCACCCCGAATAATAGTAAATCAGTAAAACTGTAAAAAGTGGGGCTATGAACTCACCTTGAGTACAGATAGTCCAAATAATCACAGATAAAACGTCACGCAAAACGTTTAGATGCAACCTATTTAAATTAAGGTCGTATAAGTACTGAGTACTTTAATTAATAACGTTGAATATAATCTTATAGTTGTTACATCGTACTATCGTTCGGGCTATCATAATTAAAGAGGTCATGACATGACGTACGAGGAGTTAGGACACTTTAAATCGTAAATCCAACAACTCGTCGATACGCCATCCGAAGAGGCCTCATTATGAAACTCCCTAGTATTATAGCACTTTGATAACCACTCAATATTCTATATAGCATAATCACCGACTAATCGTTTTAGTAAAATAATATTTATAAAGTGAAAACGTTTATAAATATACTTTTCGTAAAAATGACCTAATTTGGTCGTTTTAAGTCCGTTGCTCGCGTTTCTTACGTCCACGTCTTCGTAGTAAGACGAGTGATCAAAATATTACATTTTCAAGTTTTTGATATTCTGCGATGAATAGTGTTTTTACTATTCACAACAGCTATATACTCGTTTTTAGTTTTAATTAGCGTAAACTTGTAATCGTAATAACTTATTCGTTTTAATCCCGATTTTAGTGATTCCTTCGAGTACGTCTTTGTTATTAAAAGATGTATTATATTTTATAAAGTTAATCCCACTGATGAATAGTGCTTTTTACTGTTCATAGTTTATAAAATTACTTTTATAAACTTTAATTATCGTAAACGTCGTAGTTTATTCGTTATAGTTCCGTTTTTAGCGATTCTTTCGAGTACGATCTCGTAATTAAAAGTTATATCATATTTTAGATGTTTTAAAAATATTAGTTTCTGTAATGAATAGTAACTTTTATAAAAATAGTTTTATAAAAGTATTTATAGTCGTAAACTCGTAATTAACGTATCTTTTTCGTTATAAATCGGTTTTTCGAGTTTCTTATCATTTTGGAATCGTCAATGTAACATATGTGATACTTATATTAATGTCCATAATCATCCATAGTCCTTATATTTTTCATTGTCCATGATTAACAAGTTTAACAATTTATTTTCCATTATTTTCACATGTGAAGATTAAGAATCCTTATAAAACCCTAATTTAACCTAAACATGTTTATACTTAATCCATAGGTTAACATACTTTTATTTTCATTTTTCCATGATATATACAACCATATGACATAAGAATAAGTGCATAAAATCATAAACATAAATAAAAACTCATTTTACATATTAAAAAGTCCTTAGTGGTGATTATAGCCATATTTAACATATAACACATAAAATCATAAGAAATAAAAGTATAAAGGAATTAGGAAGACCTTAGGGATGATGTATGAGATGAGAAATAAGTTCTAAACCCGTGTTTAGATTCAAAACCAAAGCTTACAAGCTTATAAACCCTAGATTAGGTTTGAAACCCTAATCTTTCCTTTTCTTCCTTAATACTTGCAAATGATGAACCAATGCTTGAAAACACTTTAGTATGCCTTAGGATTGATGTGTAAAGGGTTGTATGGATTGTATAAAAATTTTGTATGGTTTGATTATGTTTGTTATTTGAGCCGTGGGTTTTAGAGCATAGAAAAGAGAAAGAAAATAAATTTTGCAAGTATAAAAGAGTTTATGTAAAGTTACTTATGCATGCATGTGTATTTATAGTGAAAATATCTTCTTAGCCTAACCATGGTTACTTTCTAACCCTTGCACAAGGTTAAGAAGTCAAGTTGTTCATGGTGTAAGAGTTTGTTTCCTAGATATTTCTTAAATATCTAGATATTATGGACAAGTGATAATACTTGGTCCTATCCTCAAAATTTCGGCATATATACTAATATGTGATGTTATATTTATTATTTTGGGTATTGGGTATAATCGTGGGTATTCGTTTAGGCGTAGTTAGGTTTTGGAACTTCCGGGAATGCCTAAACGCATTTTATCGTGAAACGTAAGCATTTTACGTAACCAATAAAAATATGATGAACAAAGTTAATAATTATCCTCTAAATAATCATATAACACTTGTTAGATATAAACTTTTAATTGTTTAATGCCCGTTTACATTGTATGATCATTTTCAGTTTACGCGATTTAGCTTAACGATTATGATTTAAAAGCAAACGCGTAAAACCCTAAAAATAATTAGTGGATTAAATAATGTCATACAATGACCTAAAACACGAGGTGTTATATGTGCTGTGAAAATCAAAAGCTAAAACTAACTTTAGCTTATCTAGATTTTTAAATGAAAAAGGACTTTTGAACTTTGAAAAAGACTTGGTACCCTTGACAGATTTTGACAAGAACAAAAGTAAACCAAAAAGACACTTGACTACTGCATTATGACACTAAAAAGAACACTAAAACAAGACTCAAAAGCTGTTAAACAAGTCTTAATCAAATAAGCACTTATGAACTGTTTTGTCACCACAGTTTTAAAGACTAATTAGGAAAAACCTTAAAACAAACTTTAAGACCTGAAAGCTTGGAAAAACAGATTAACAACAACTTAAGAAGGCTGGTACAAGTTGGCCAAGTGACCCAAAAGGTTTTTTAAACCATTTTGACCCGTTTGACACCTTATGCCAAACACCCCTTTAAGCTTGAAAAATACTTTTTAAAGCTGGTTTATAAAGATTTAAGCAAAATTATTGAAAAACAAATAACAACCAAGAAATATTAAGCAAAAGTAAACACAATTCAACCACAAATAAGCACTTAGAATAAGCAAACAAGAATTAAGCAGTTTAAGCTAAAAATGGACAGTTTAACATAAAAACTTAAATAAATGACATAAAAGCAATAAGCAAACATAAACAAGCATAAAATGACATAAATAAGCAAGATTAAGCAGTAAATAAGCAGAAATAAGCAGATGAACAGTAAATAAGCAAAATTGGAAAATGGAAACTCACAAAGCCCTTGCTCAAAACAGGGTGAATAAAAGTAATCTACAAGCTCTAGCTTGTCAAAGACAAGCTAGTGTGGTCTATAAGCTCTTCCAAGGCTAGCTTATCTTCCAAAATGCTGAGGTACTTTAGGGGTGAGCTTTTTGTGATTTTTTTTGTTTTGGATTTTTAGACAGATATGAAAACAAATGTTTGTATAAGCTTTCAATGGTTCAAAAGCTTATACAAGAGCTTAAAAAACAGTATTTAAAAGACAGTTAAGGTAAATGACAATAATTAAAGGAAACTTGAAATTTTCATTAACTTAAGAAAAATTATAAAGACATTATCTAAATGATAATAATTAAAAGATAGGTAAATTAAAGTGGCCTAAACTTTGTTAATACAAGAATGGACTTAACAAAATTCGACCAAAAACTATAAGCTATAAGGGCCCTATATTTATACTAAAAACCTAAGTCTTCAAGTCTTCTTGTTGTGTTTCTTCACTTAGAGAGCTTAAGAGCTGTGTTTCTTATATGAGTAGAGTTCCAAAGTCATCTAAGCCGTCTAAAATGTGTGTTCTCTAAGGTCTTGATCTCAACCCTTGATTTCTTGTCTTGATTCATGGCCGAATAGGGTGTTAGGGGATTGCCAAGGTGGCAATTGGCAGCTTATGAAGTGGGGTTGTAGTTTGAGAGTGATGGTTTATTTGTAGGAACAGTGATCGAGGTAAAATGATGGATGAATAGTGACAAAGGCATTTGGCAGGAAAAAGAGTTGTTACTGTGCGTTTGTTTTTGGTGCAGGGTGAAGGTTTGAGGTTTTAGCAAGATTGGTCCCTCTGTTTGATATGTTTAATTGCAACCACAGTCCTTGTGGTGATATAAGACTTTGTGGGTTGGCAACTTTGGCACCTCAGGTTGTATTTTGTGTTTACAACCACAGTCCTTGATGGACTAATGGAGTTAAGGTGAGCCGATTATAACGATTAACAACACGATTTGTTTTGTTGGTTTTTCGATTTTTTTGGTACTTTCAATACTTTAGGAAAAGTATTGTTGGTATTTTTTTAATTTTTTAATAATAAGAAAATATTCACAAACGGAAAATGATAACTTCACGAGGAAGGGTCTTCAAAAACTAATCTTCAAACGAAACACGAAAATCGTCTCACGACCTCCCCGACAACGGCGCCCAAATTGATAACCCGCCTTTTTAGGGGTAATTATATCATATATAGTATACGTATTCCAAAAGATTCAATGAAATTACTTTTAACCAAAGCAAGATCTAAAATCTCCCGGGTCGTTTCCCAACGAGGTGTGAATTGAAAATCGGGATTAAGTTTGTGATCGCGTTTTTGAATGATTTTAAAGTTTTTTTAGGTTAGGATTCTAATTCTACTAATAATAAGCAATGACAAGTAAATAAAACCCTAAAACGAAAGCAATTAAGTTGAAAACCTAAAAAACAAGATCGGGAATCAAAACCCGTTCTTTAAAAATTGAAATTCTAAAAATTTAATTCTACGAACGCAAATTTAATTTTCCTAGGTCCTATATGATAAAAGAAAATTAAAAAAAGAATTATATTTTTTTGATTTTTTAATAATTTTTTATGAATTAAAAACTGTTTTAAAAAGAAAAATTCATTAAAAATACTAAACAAATTGGGAAAAATCTGAAAAAATTCTGAAAAGTTCTTAAGACAATGGTGAATCTATGAAAAATAAGAGGAGTTACCCAGCTTATCTAAATAAGCTGGAAACAAGCCGAAAAGGTCTTATAAGCTAAAAGGGGAAAAACGTGTATAAAGGATTATTTTGTGCAAAGAAGAGCGAAAAAGACTCAAGGGCAGAGTGGTTTGTGTGTAAAGCTTTGGTTGAGGTTGGTGAGGTCCAGGGTTCGACCCTTGCTCACCCTAGACTTCATAATTTCCCAATGTTTTTTATTTTGCAAAAATTTTTTATGGAAAAGCTTAAGGACCCGAAAATAAGAAATTTAAAAAAAACAACTTTTTATAAGAACCACAAATAAGCACAGAAATAAGCAAAACAAAAAGTGACAGATTTTACTTTTTACACTAAGTCTTAAAAATTAAGCTAAATTGTTTGGCTTTTTTTGAACAAATAAGCAAATGCAAAACAGAAATAAGCAAAAACAGATAAGCTCCTACACCTAATAAGCAGATTTAAACAAAAATAAGCAAGCGAAAACAAGCAAAAAAGCTAAATAAAGCAAATAAGCAAAGAGGCTAAAACAGACAGACAAAACAGCCACAAGGGCACTTTTGGGCTTATTTTTAAGCCCTTAAGTAGATCCTTATGGCTTAATGAGGTATACCACTGAAATCCTTGGCCTATAAGCTACAATTATCATCAATCATAAAAGAGTCTGAAAATCAAATAAGCCATGAAAAAGGCTTAAGAAAAAACTGTTTTTCAAAATTTGATACAATACTTAACCCTTTTTACTTGGAAAATGGCAATTTTTGAGATTAAAATAAGCTAAGTAAACAGATCCTTATGAACATGGGACCTCAAAACAGATTGAATTTGGCCATCAAAGAACGCATATTAACAATCAAAAGATATTTGGAAATTCAGAATAAGCATGAAAAAGCAAATTGAAAAGGCTGTTTTTTAAGAAAAGACACTTAACAAATTTTTTTTGTGACATATTATGACAAAGACTAAACTAAACTAAAAGAATCTTAACTACTGTATTTTGACACTCATAAAGAACACTAAAACACTCCTAAAAGCTGGATTTGAAAGCCTTAATCAAATAAGTACTATGGAACTGTTGTTGAACCATAATTTTAAACACCCTTTTAGAAAAAGACTTAAAACAAGCTTTAAGACTTTGAAACATTGAAAACAGATTGAAAAAAACTCAAAAAGGCTTGTACAAGTTTTCTAGGTGACCCAAATGGTTTTTTAACCAAATTTGACCCACTTTACACCTTACGCCAAACACCCTTTTAAGTTTTTAAAATCAATTTTTAAACTGAATTTTGATGATTTAAGCAAAAAGTTTTGAAAACAGATGTTAACCAAGCAATGTTAAGCAAATATAAACACAATTCAACCACAGATAAGCACTTGGAATAAGCAAACAAGAATTAAGCAGATTATGAGCAAATGAAGACAGTTTAAGGTAAAAACTTAATTAAATGACATAAAATCAATAAAAAGGCACACATAAGCAATAAACAGCATAAATAAGCAACAATAAGCAATAAAGAATAATAAATAAGCAGTGCTACAGTAAATAAGCAAAAAATGAAAAATGGAAACTCACAAAGCCCTTGCTCAAAACAGGGCAAATAAAGTGATCTACAAGCTCTAGCTTGTCAAAGACAAGCTAGTATGGTCTATAAGCTCTTCCCTTGCTAGCTTATCTTCCAAAATGCTGAGGTATTTTAGGGGTGAGCTTTTTGTGATTTTTTTGTTTTGGATTTTTAGACAGATATGAAAACAAATGTTTGTATAAGCTTTCAATGGTTCAAAAGCTTATACAAGAGCTTAAAAAACAGTATTTAAAAGACAGTTAAGGTAAATGACAATAATTAAAGGAAACTTGAAATTTTCATTAACTTAAGAAAAATTACAAAGACAGTATTTAAATGACAATAATTAAAAGACAGGTAAATTAAAGTGGCCTAAACTTTGTTAATACAAGAATGGACTTAACAAAATTCAACCAAAAACTATAAGCTACAAGGGTCCTATATTTATACTAAAAACCTAAGTCTTTAAGTCTTCTTGTTGTGTTTCTTCATTGAGAGAGCTCAAGAGCTGTGTTTCATGTGTAAGTAGAGTTCTAAATTCATCTAAGCCGTCCAAAATGTGTGTTCTCCAAGGTCTTGATCTCAACCCTTGATTTCTTGTCTTGATTCATGGCCGAATAGGGTCTTAGAGGATTGCCAAGGTGGCAATTGGCAGCTTATGAAGTGGGGTTGTAGTTTGAGAGTGATGGTTTGTTTGTAGGAACAGTGATCAAGGTAAAACGATGGATGAATAGTGACAAGGGCATTTGGCAGGAAAAAGAGTTGTTACTGTGCGTTTGTTTTTGGTGCAGGGTGAAGGTTTGAGGTTTTGGCAAGATTGGTCCCTCTGTTTGATATGTTTAATTGCAACCACAGTCCTTATGGTGATATAAGACTTTGTGGGTTGGTAACTTTGGCCCCTCAGGTTGTATTTTGTGTTTACAACCACAGTCCTTGATGGACTAATAGAGTTAAGGTGAAAGGTTTATGGGTTTTAATGATGGTTAAGTGGAGATTGGGTGTTTTGGGCTTAGGCTATGGTTTTGGGTCGAGTATAGTATAAAAGGGTATTAGGTCCATTTCTTTGTAATAGTCTTCATATAATACGTTATTGGGCTGACCCGGCCCATTAGATGGGTACGAGTGGGACCATTAAGTATTTCTTCGATATCGGCTTCGGCTTTGACTTTGACTTTGTCGGGGTTGACTTTTTGGTTGACTTTGACCTTGACTTTTTGACTTTGGTTTTTTACGCTCTTCACATTCTCGTGCTCGATTTTGTCCGTTTTGGCTTGATTTTTCATCCTTTTGTCGGATATCCGTTTCCTGCACAATATAAATGAAAACATACAAATACAATGTATTTTTGGTACGTTTTTGGTCATTTAGGTCCGTTTTTAAAGGTCAAAGGTATGTGTATTTAAGCACATACCAAGAGTCTTCATAATCCGGGAAATCCTGGACACAAAACACAAAACACGAAACACGAGAAAGGAAGAGGAGAGCCTCCTCACATCACACTTATTAGAAAATAGATAAAGAAGATAGAAACACGGGTTGCCTCCCGAGAAGCGCTTATTTTTGTTAACCGAGTCTTGAGCCTGACTCGATCCCCCATACTAGATGTGGTCAAGGAGGATAGAAATGGAGATAAGGAACATCCAAGATAGGAATGTCCCCTCCATAAATCATCATCGGGCTTTCAGAATCATTAATAAGCGGAAAAACTTTAAAGCCCTGTTGAGATAGAAGATGAGGAGATTTCTCCTCTTTTGAAATGAGAATTCTAGGATTGAAAACTTTGTCCTCATTTTCGGATTAAAATAGAAGCAAAGTGTCAAACACTGGATAAAGGGTGGGAAGGGTGGGTAAAACATTAGGCACATGAACCATAAAGTCACTTGTATTCGATTTATCAGAATATTATCACAACACTCTTGTAATTCAAAAACCTCCCATAATCGGCTCAATATCAAAGTAAACATCATCATCTAGAGGTTTTTCAGGAGGACGAGGAGATGATGGAACATTATAAAAATCAACGTGAAATGATTCATACTCAGGAAGGGAAATAGAATCATCGTTAAGTAATTCTTCAAGAAAAAGAACACCCCCCTCCGAGTCATAGTCGTCATTCTCAATACCCGGTGGTATCGAGTCATCCAGAGCAAGAAATATACCGATCTCCTCCATAAGAGCGTCACTATCCTCGACGGGGATAGGAGATGGGGAGAAAGATTCGATAATAGCATCAGGAATATCATAATTAAGTTCTTCTGGAGAGTGAGGAGATGAATCATCATTGAACAATTTTTCAATTAGACGAATATCTTCTTCCGGATGAAAATCGGCTTCAACAATTCCCGGTGGAATTGGATCGATAGGAGCGAGTTCACCGGCGAATTCCTCGATAAGAAAAATTATCGATTTAGCACGATTAAACAAAGATTGTATTGAATCGGGTATCGCATCTAAGTGATCAATTTCTTTTCCCGGTGGAATAGAAATGATATCATCTAAACCCTCATTCTTAGAAGAAGAATCATCACAAACGGGCATATCACACTCACTTTCGTAATCGGTTAAATCCTTGGACTGACTTGGGATTGGGACAAGGTTCTCAACACTAGACTTTATTACTTTGTCCGATTCCTTTTCAGGAATAGTGCTAAGATGCTCGTCCCCCATACTTAGAGAGTCCTCAGGCTCTATGGTCGGTAAGACGGGTGTGATTGCAATAGGGGATTTCTTAAAAAATTTACTCACTTGAATAGAATAATCCTCGTCATCATCATTATCATAGTAAATGGGAGGCTTCCTATATTGAGAACTAATTTTAGCAGCCTGCTCTTCAGTAATATTCTTTTCTTCCTGCTTTTTTGAACGAATTTATTTACCCTTTCACAAAGAGCTTGCAAAGCTTGAGGAAGTTTCACTTCAAGAAGCAATTCCACCATACTTTTTTCTTGAGGAGGTTGATGAGTGACGGAATATTGCGGGGGTTGATATTGGTCAAAACCGAAAGAATTAGAATTATAGCAAAGATTAGGATCATAATAATTTTCACTCATCGGTTGACACTGATAACTCTCACGAGGACCCCCGTAATTTTCACAACAAAGAATTTGTTGTTGAAAATTAGGTGAATTTTGTGGAAAAGTATCATCAAAGTTTTGATTGTAGCAAGGTTCCGGCTCATAGAATATCAATTGTTGACATTGAAAAGTCTCATAAGGACCCCCACAGCGAGTACAACAAAGATATTGTTGTGAAAATCTTGGTGAAGTTTGTGGAAAATTATTGTCAAAGTTTTGATTGTAACACGGGTCCGGATTAGAGATAAACGGAACTTGTGATGGATCACCATTTGACTCAAAAGGGTGAGTTTGGGGTTGTGGAGGGTGGTCAGAAGAATTCGGAAGATCATCAAAAGAGTTTGTAATTAGATCATCAATGAATGCATTTCCAGATTCAAAACAACGTATAGAACAAAATCTGTCCGTATAATTTCTTCTACACCGCTCACACGTCCACGGTAGACAAAATACCCGATCATTACTCATCCGACCTTTACAGATACAACAATAGTCGCCTGACGCCATAAGAATTAAACAATAGAGAGGGGCAAGAGAAAGAATTAAACGGATAAGAGGGTATGGAGAATATTTTTGGTTCCGATTGTTAAAAGTTCACGGTAGCTCTCTAGAAAAAAGCACAAAGAAGCGGAGGAGCGGGTAAGCGCAAAGCGTATTAAAAACCTTCTCCTTTCAGGTCGAAGTTCTTAGGGTCAACCCTCTTTATACCTCTCTTATAGTTTGTAAATCTAAAGGTGAGCCGATTTAACTGTAGGATCGATATTCCTTAATGAAACACTGATATACTATCAACTATGCGGAATCTAGTTGGCAGTACTAAGAAGAACACACAAAGATTAATCAAACGATTTGTATTATAAACCTTTTGAATCTGCCTAAATTGCAGATCCCTAATACAATACTAATAATTCGTGTTCGTGTATTTCTAATACCTTCCTAGAGATCCTTTTATAAACATAAGGATAACCTCTAGTAGATGTACAGTCCTTGTATGACATAAACACTAATCAATACTAATCATTAAAATAACTGTTACAAGATAATTACTAACATAACTGTTTAAATGATAATCCTTTAAGATTCCTTTATCCACGGCAGTACTTCGATCTTTAACTTAGCAGTTCTTTGACCTTTTGCTTAGCAGTACTTTGACCTTTTGCTTAGCAGTACTTTGACCTTTTGCTTAGTATGTCCCAACATTAACAATTAATGTCACGGATATTTTGTTGGTTATTTAATTTTTTTTTGGTATTTTTAAATACTTTAAGAAAAGTATTTATGATTCTTTATTGTTTATTATAATAGAAAAATAAAATGAGAAAATAAAATATTTTTGTATTTTTATATTTATATATATTCACAAAGAAAATAAAAACTTCACGGGGAAGGGTTTTCAAATCACTAATCTTCAAACTTCAACGCGATAATCGTTTCACAGCTTCCCCGGCAACGTCGCTAAAAATTGGTTAGAATAATATAGTATATATATATATATAATATATATAACCAAAATACCAAATACCAAATACCAAATAATAGGAGTAGTATTCCGTTAAGAAACGAAAATCACTTTAGGAAAAGTGATGACCAAATCTTCCCGAGTCGTATCCCGACGAAGCGTGAATTTGAATATCTCGTTTTAAGTTCGTGACCGCACGAATGAATATTTCAAGATTTAGTTTTAGGATTCTAATTCTACTAACATAACGCAAATGCAAATAAAGGCAAGCTAAGCTAATAACAATGAGAATTTAAGCAATTAAACAATTAAATCTACGCAAAATAAAACGCGACCAAATACTTAAATTATCAAAATTTAACCCTAAAACTATTTTTTTATTTTTTTATAAATCCTAAATGACTGAAAATAATTTTTGAAAAAGAAATTATATTTTTTTGATTTTTATTTTATTTATTATGAATTAAAAACAGTTTTAATCTAAAAATAATACTAAAAATGCTAAACTATTTTATAAAAATTCCAAAAAATTACTGAAAGTACTTAACACTAATACTAAAGTTTAAAAATTAAAAATGCTAAAAACGGGCTTATAAATAAGCCAGGAAAAATCAAATAAGCTAAAAGGGCTAAAACTGCAAACACACTTATAAACCAAATGGCCCAAGGGTCTTAACAGAAAAGACCCCAGGGCGCAATGGTTAAGGTGTTGGTGAGTTATGGTTGAGGTCTCGGGTTCGAGTCCTCCCAGTACCCCAACAACTTAACCATTTTTTTAACAGCTGAACTTAAGTCCTAAATAAGCACTTTTTGTAAAACAACTTTTTCTAAAAACCACTAATAAGCCAGAAATAAGCTACTTAAAGTGACAGAAATGGCCTAAAAAGCTTAAAAGCTTTTAGCCTTAAACTGATTTTGCCAAAAAGCTACTATAAGCTAAACCTCAAACTAAATGAGCCAACTATGGCTTATAACAGACCTAATGAGCAAATCTAAACCAGATTTAAGCAAATCAAATAAGCCACAGATCAGATAAGCAAATAAGCAATTTAGGCTAAAATACTTTTAAAAACAATCTAGGAAGGCACCTTTAAGCTAATTTTTAAGCTACTAAATCATTAAGCTAATCCTTAAAACCTAAAAACAGATTAAGTTTATACTGTAAGCTACTAGAATAAGCCAAAAATTAGCAATCTAAATCACTAAACAAGCTAGAAATTTACCTATGAAAAGGCTGTTTACACTAAAACTATGTTTTTGGTTTTTTAAAGTTTTTATAAAAGTCTAAATGGCTAACTGCAGGCCTAATTTAAGCTAATCTAATGATGTTTTAAAACCTTAACAAGCCCAAACAGATTAAGCTCATACACCAATGAGCTTATGCAGAGAGATTTAGAACTTAAAACATACTAACACTAACCTCAAATTAAGATCAAAAACTAACTTTGAAACTTAAATAATTGCATACTATGACAGAATTGATCCAAAACTTAACCAAACCAATAGAACAGTTTCAAAACACATAAACCAGATTCAAATCATGAATACAAGACCATTTTGATCATTTTAAGCACAACACAAAGACTCTATGATTCAAATCAAATATCCAACAGTATTTAAGAACAAAATGTAAGCAGATTTTAACATTTGTTTATAGAAACCTAAGACCTAATCAAAACTCATTCAAAACTAGATAATACTTGATCTAAAACTGATGTATGATGAATCAAAGTTGGTTTTAAAAACAAAAAGGTGCAATAGCAGTATTAACACATGGTTAATACTGCTAAGCCAAACACCCCTTTAAAATTCTTAAAACCAATTTAAGCTTAAAACAGATTATGAAAACTCATCAAAGAGTAAAAACAGATTAAGCACAATGTTTAATAAGAACAATTAAGCAAATCCTCAAAGAAATAAGTACTTAAACATAAGCTAGGCTAAAATGCATATTTTTGGCTTTTTAAGACAAATTTTATGAAAACTAAACAAAACATGAAAACATATTATGAAAACCTTTAAGACAGATGTAATAAGCAATATGAAGACTAAATAAGAAAAACAAAAATTAAGCTTAAAAAGAGGAAAGGAAAATTACCTTTATCCTAGCTCAAACAAGGATAAAAAAAATGCTCAAAGGAACTTATCTATAAGCTCCAGCTTGTTAGAAACAAGCTGGTAACGTCCAATAAGCCCGTCTCTTTTTGGCTTATCATCCCACATTAAGCAGTCCACAATAAGCAAAGGTAAATGAGTATTTAAGGTCTGATTTGGTGAAATGACTTGATAAACAACAGGTTTATAAGTAAAAGAGCTTAATATCGAAACATTATATGAAGTTTAATTCATGAAAGTAAAATTGAATATAAAACATATTTTAAGAAAACTAAAATTTAATTAAACTTTGAAAGGTTACATTGCTTTAAAATGAAATTACTATATTAAAAAGACAGAAAAACATAAATAAGCTGAAAAATAAGCAGTAAATCTACTCTACTCATAAACTACACTACATTAGATATCTTTCATTGTGTGATCTGAGCTTCTATTTATCGCCCAAGAAAAAGGATCTAGATGTGAGGAGGAGCGTCCTTGGCCTTTAATCTTGTCCATTCATTCCAAACCGCCATCAATCAATTAATCTCAGCCCTTGATTTGATCCACGTCCCATCATCCAATTAGGTTTCAGAGGATTTCCAGCGTGGCTAAATGGTGTCAGACGTGTCAACTTCTAGAAGGTTTAATTTAGTGTGTGTGTGAGGGTTGGTTTACCCTGGGTTACTCGTTGTAGTGAAAGAACGAAGGGGATGGGTGAATAGTGAATTTTAGGCGCGTTTGAATGTTTGACTGGATCTAAGTGATATTAATTTTGGGCTTTGACTAATTCTTTTGGGCTTGAAATGGATTGAATATGGGCTATGCTTAATATAATTCAAGTTATAATGGGCTGACCCTGCCCAATAAATGGGTACGGGTTGGCCCATTAAATATGAATATGCCTCCGGCTTTAGTTTTTCGCGCTCTTTCCATTCCCGTGCTTGGTTTTGTCTGATTTGCCTTTGTTTTTGTCCTTTTTAATGAATATCCGTACCTGCAAGACACAATTTACAATACAAATGAATACAATGTATTTTTATGTCGTTTTCGTTCATTATTGGTCTTTTTAGCTCATTTTATTAGGTAAAAGGTATGTGTATTTAAGCACATATCAGTATGCTTTTTGTATTAATCTTTCAGTTGCAATCTATTTTATATCAAATTAATGCTTGATTCTTAATTTTAACATTAGTGTTTTTATGATTACTGGGATAGTGGTATGTTTTGTTTCGCAAAACAGGAATATAATTCTAAAATGCTTATAGGCTGAATGATATTCATCCTTGATAAGATAATCGTATTAGAATATTTGATCCTTCCATTAATAAGCTTGAAGTTTGTTCAAAAATCAACAATTAGCTCCGCTTTACCCGGACCTTATAGTTCAGGTACTTCCGCTGATATTTTTTAAAAGCACGGGTGAAATCAACCTATTTATGAATGGATCGATATGGATAGTGTCTTTAAATAAAGGTATAGAAGTTTTTGACTACCATGATATAGAAGTAATTTTTATAATTTATGGCCAAATAGTCATAAAAGTTTAGGTGAGAAGAAGATGAGTTTGGTTAACGATGTTGCGGTTTTTTGTGATGGGTTATGATGAGTTTACGACAGGGAAATTTGTTTGCATTACTTGGTATCAGTGTCGAGATTATGAGGTTTGTAAGGTATTTGAAGAAGTGGTTGGTCATGTATCAGAAGTTTCCACAAGTGTGTGTGAGTTTTACAGGTTTGGGTTAGAATGAGGTGAAAACTATTGAGTCTGTTGCGTCACTTGAAAATGTTACCGTGCGTTTTGGGATGGTGATTGATGAACATGTGTTGGTTATGCGTGCGGAGTTTTATGAAGAGGTGAAGTCTATTGAGATTGTGAATTCTTTGGCATCAGAAGCAAGGCACTTTCATGCTAAGTTTTTGCTGTTTGGTTTGACCCGGCTCACTTTCTTTTCGAATTACTCGATCTTTTCTAAAAATGGTTAATGCTGTAAATATCATACGGAGTATTATATAAATGAAAGTCATTTTTTGAATACACTGAATTAGGAATCAATGCCTACTAATGTGCACTTTTAGTCATTGATAAACTATCAACTTTTGGTCAAACATCTAGAACAACCTTCGTGCACATTCATCCTTGCATGAAATTTGCAATGGTTCTTCTCTTTATTATATTTCAAGTCAAAGTTACCTATTTGCCAAATTTTTTAGTTTGAAATGTGTCCATTGTACGGATTTTGGTTCTTATGAAATATTTTTTTACTAAGAAATACGGTGCAAGTATATAAGCCACTCTAAACTCAAATGGAGAAGTCTAAATGAATTTAGCATAAAGTTAATACTTTGTCTCAGTTTACGTTGTAGTTCTATTTCATTGGATTCAAATATACAATTGTGAAGCTAGATTAATATTAACCAAGGTCTTTAGTTTTGTGAAAACCCTTGTATGCTGTTTTTGTTTAACATTTCTTTATCTTAAAATTGAATTGAAAGGCAAAATAATCATTTACATTGGGATAGGTGTAAATTTCATTAATTTACATGGTACCCGCCTTTGCAATGTGCGAGTATCCTACTACTATGTAATGCAAACACACAATTCTATTTATCAGTTTATAAATATATGTTATTTGCAGGCTATTGTCACTGATTTAATATTAAGAAGCGATTGATTCAGTGATGACATTCTGGTATGTGTTTAATTACACATACCTTTTACCTTTAAAAACAAGTTAAAATAACCAAAAATGGACTTAAAATGCCAAATATATGCTTGTTTTGCTAACAGTGTTGTGCAGGAACGGATATCTAAGAAAAGGACGAAAAACGAAGCCAAAACGACAAAACCAGACACGGAATGGAAAAGCGTGGAAAAGACAAAGTCAAGACAAAGCCCAAGTATGAAAAAGTCAACCCAAGTCAACCCCGACAAATCCAAAGTCAAACCCAAAGCCACAAGTGAAGAAAAATAAGTTTAGGGACTAAAATTGCCAAGTCCCTAACTTATTTAATGAAGGAAAAAGAAGAAAAATCTTGCAAGGGTTAATTCTGCCAAATCTCCAAAGATATACCACAAGGGCTAACTCTGCCAACCCACCAAAGTTATACACCACAAGGACTTGTGGTGACATAACAAGTATAACCTTCGGGGGTGTTTCTTGCCAAGTCCCCAAACGATTATAAACCCAAGGACTGAAATTGCAAAGTCAAGTATATCCGTAAGGGACCAATTATGACAAAACCACAAACTGCACCCCTGAAATTGAATTACTGTACATCTTCATCAAGTCTTCCCGCCAAACCCATAAACCCCCCCTCCTAACCTGTCCTTTCCACCTCGTTGACTCCCATAACACTCCAACACCATCACCAAAACTAAAACCCCACCCCCCACATGGCCCAGTGTCCACGCTGCATCCAAAACTCCCTAATTCGATCAGGGGTAAGATTTGTAAGGACCTTGGTGCACCAAGACAATCCTAGGAGCCAAAGATTTGTTTGAGTATCTACTCTCACAACAAACACAAGACGTTTTATTGTGTCACAAAGAAGCACAAGGAAAGAAGACAAGAGACAAAACCCTAGCTTATTTTTGGCTATAAAAGCCTTTGTAAGCCCTTGAGGCAAGGAGTTAGTTTTTTTTAGTGTGTAAGTTTTAGAAGTTCAGTTTTAGTTTGTTTAGTGTAACTTAGTTAAACTTTCATGTACTTGTAATTTCTTTTAATGAAAATGGAGATTTAAGTTTAAAATTGTTGTCCAAGTTCTTGTTTCTTGAAGCTCACTTTTAAGCTTAATATAAGTCACTTTATAAATCTGTTTTTAAACTTTGATACAAAAATTTAAGGAAAATTTAAAAGAAGGAAAAGTTACTGTTTGATCAAGCAAAAGGATGAATGAGCAAACAAGGATGGCTCATTGGGTTGCTTAGTATAGCTTATTTATAAGCTTTGGGTAGGTTTTAGAGCTTATTTAGGTTCACTTTATCCTGTTTTGAGCAAGGATCAAAGGTATGCTTTCTCTTTAAATTTTTGCTTAAAAATTACTGTAGCATTGCTTATTTTTAGCTTATTAATGACTTTTTGTGCTTATTTGTGTTTAGTGATGCTTAAAAATGCCCTTTAGTT
Organism: Tanacetum coccineum; assembly: GCA_026074375.1. Taxonomy (NCBI): domain Eukaryota; kingdom Viridiplantae; phylum Streptophyta; class Magnoliopsida; order Asterales; family Asteraceae; genus Tanacetum; species Tanacetum coccineum. The sequence continues at coordinate 16,258 of BQNB010036900.1, read as the reverse complement.
GCTCTTGTATCATTACATTGTCATTTGCCTAAAAACTGTCTATATCTATGTATGTAACTGTAGCTTATAAGTTTTATTTTTAAGTGCTTATATCTCTTTGTTTTTTACTTTTCCTTAGTGCATTTTATTGTAATATTATAAATCTTAGCATTCAAAATTTAAGCTTAATTCAGCTTTTAAAAGTTTTAAAATTCGTGTTTAGAATATAATGGGGTGTTTGGGTAAGCCTAAAAAAGAACAAAAGGTTCAAAAATGCAATGTAATGGGTTGGTGTCATAAGGCCAACTTTGGCTTAAGTCATTAAGCCAATTAGAGTCTGTTTTCCAAACTTTTTAAGTCCAAAAAATGTTTTTCAAGGTTTTCTCATTGTTCTCTCATAACTGTTGAATTTTAAGAAGTGTCAAGTGCTTATTTGTTCAAGCTTTAGTAAACTTGAGTTTTAGTTTCAAAAGTTGTGTCATTTGAGTGTCTAAACAAGTTGTCAAAAGTGCTTTGAGTCATTTGTGTACTTAAGTCAAAACTGCCAAGTATTTGTTGTCACTTTTTTTTAAAAGAAAAAGCCCTTTTTCCAACTCCAAAACCAGCAGGTTTAATTTGCTTTTAGAAAATGGAATTTTGAATATAAGCTTTTCATAAGCCCCTTTTCATCTGTTTTAAGCTAGTTTTTCAATTTGAGCTTATTTGACAGCTTATTTTAAGCTGTCAATATAAGTCCTTTTTTTGTTCATTTTCCCCTGGTGCTAGACACCTTTTTCAAGCCAACTTTTCTAGCTTATTTAGCCTTAAGCCCTTAGTTCTTTTGGCTTTTCTAGAAAGCCAATAAGCCCCTTTATTAAGCCCTAGCTTTTCAAACCTTAGTTTGGCCCCTAGGTAGCTTATTTTTAAGCTCAAAGTAGGGATTTGACTGTTTTATATTTGCATAGTGTAGGAAATAGCTTATTTTTCTTTCCAGCTTATTTTGTGTTTTTTAATGGCTGTTTTTGTGTCCTTAGTTGCTTATTAGGTGAGTTAGTTACCCTAGTTTGCTTATTGTCCACTTTGCTTGCTTATTGTGTGCTAACAGCCAAGAAAAAGTCCATGTGCCTTTTAAGCATTAGTTAAGCCTTCTTTGATTTGACTAAGCCTTTGTTCAGCTTATTTAGTTGCTAGTTTTTAATCCATAGTGCTTATTTAGCTTGGTTTTCTGTTTGTTTTAGCTTATTAGTCCTTTCCATTGCTTATTGTGTGCAAGAAAAAGCCAAATTCACCCTAGCAGTACTAACTCCAAAGTTAGTACTGCTGAGTGTTTAAGCAAACTTCTGGCTTATTGGGTTTTCTTTCATTTGCTTATTTAGTTCCTAGAAGTTCTTATTGTTGGTGTGTTAAGCTGTGTGTACTCATTTTCCAATTTTCTTTGCTTATTTGTTCACAAAAAGCCATTAAGAAAAGCCCTTTTGCCTTTAAGCTTATTTAAGTTTTCTGTCTAGTTTAGATTTTTTAGCTTATTTAGTTGCTACATTTTAATTCCTAGTGCTTATTTAGGTTAGGATAGACAATCCCTTTTAGCTTATTTATTCAAATTTTAGCTTATTAGTCCAAAAAGTTCAAAAGATTTATAGAAAATTGTTAGCTCAAGGAAGCTTAACAGTTTTTTTTGAAAAGTTTAAAAAAAAAAAAGGGGGAGATAAGGGGAAACCCGGGTGAGCAAGACTCAAACCCGGGCCTCTATACCGCTCAATACAAATACAACACCCATTTATAACAAAGCCTTATTAAACCCCCAAACCACCCCCCCCCCCCCACTTACCCCCTTTAAAACCACCCCTAAACCACCTTAAAACCCACCCCCCCACCGCTAGCCCCTTGCTTGGGACATCCTACGTTAGAGTCCCAAGTGGTTTAGTATTTAACCAATAAAAATAACCATATTTAAAGCCCTTAAGCTATAAGCTCTTTTCGAGCTTAATTTCGGCTTAATTATATAACCAAATTTGGGTTTCTTTCTTTAATTTTTTTCTAACAGACATAACTATAATAAAAGTAATTTTTAGTAATTTTTTTTTTTCATTTTTACTTTTTTTTTTTTTTTTTTTTTTTTTTTTTCCTTCTTTTTTTTTCTTTTTCATATTTTTTTTTCAGACTTTTTAAAAATAGTTTATAAATTTTATTTTATTTAAAGTAATTTAGGTTAAAAGTTAAAATAATTCATAAAAATATAAAAATTATCAAAAAAAAAATATTTTTTCTTTTTTTTTAGAACATATTTTTTCCTTTATGGGAAAGGGTCAGAGGAGTCATCTTTTACGAAGGAAAAATACAAAGTTTTTTTTTCGTAGGGTATTTTTGTACTTATTGATATTTAAAGAACGGTCCCCTCCCCGCCCCCTGGGTTACGGAACTTCTTGACTAGACTCTTGACTTACTATGACCCTTACACGTTTATTTTTTTGGGTCCAAACAAAACGACCTCCGTTGTTTCCATTCTAGTCCCTTTTCATACCTTCAATAAAAGTTTCCCATATAGTAGTTTAGCAGTAAAAATTAAATTTCTTTGTATGGTTATTTTGAAGATTTTAATTTTTGACCCTTTGTTCGGGATTCATAAATTCATAATTTTCTCTCCATTCTTCTCTCCGTTATTCAGCTTGATTTACATAATTTTAGGTTTTTCTCAATCGTTTATGTTTGACATTTGTTTTAACTTAGCTTTCCACACTCTTCAAAAAATCATTTCTCCTCTCATTCAAACTGCCAATCTTCCGTACTGTATATCGAATCACCCAGTCCAGCCTCTCGTTGGGGATAAACCGGGGGGGGGGGGGTGGGGGGGGGGGGGGGGGGGGGGGGGGGGGGGGGGGGGGGGGGGGGGGGGGCAGAAACGGAACCCCGTGAACATTCTATACTACTTCCCGGGTTTTAATTGATTATTGTAGTATTTTTTTTTTATTGTAGTTTTTTTTAGATTATATATATTTTATTTTATTATATTATATATATAGTTTGAAAAGAAACCAATCACATTCATTTCCTCTCGCTCAATATTTTTCATGGGTAAGGAACTTCCTCTTTCTTCTATGCACAACATCTATTTGCTAATGGGCTTCCAACAATAATTATTTTTTTCAATTTTACAAATCTGGCTTTTATCTTGCTTCAAGTTTTCACTTTTTAGTTATTTCGTCGACAATTAATAAAGGCTAATTAACATAATTGTTATTAAAGGTGGCATAAGGGATCAATTTGCTGAAATTGTAAATCATTTTGGTTCAATTATGAAGTTCTGACATACCAAGTTTTTTGAAGTATAACTTCTAAAAGAATGAAAAGTGTCTCTAATGTTATATTTATCTCAGTTACCCATTGCTAAAATGAAGTAATGAACTACTAAAAATTTTAGTTACCCATTGCTAAGAAGGCCAGTTAATTGTTTGGGAGACGTTTGATCTTACTGCAACATTGTCTTGGTGTAGGAACATGATACGCCCCTCTGGAAGAACTTTGGAGATCAATTTGACATCTACGATTGTCATGAAAGCCACAACAATGATAATATTTGAGTTTGGCCACTATTAAAGATGCTAGATGGAGTTGCTGCATTTAAGGATGCGTCACATTGTAAGTGTTATATCTCCTGCACTAATAATAAGCTTTACTAAATGAGCTAGCGTTTGGACGTGTGACAAATACCAATGTCATTATTGGTGCATTATTATTATTTCAGTATTGCAATTTAGTTACATTAGATTATTATGCCTTAATATAATGTTTTTAATTTATTGTATGAGAATTACCAGGTTTTTTTCTTTCTTCAAAAAATAGTGGGTTCTTGCTACATAAATTTCAAGTTAAATTACCTTTAACTTTGATGTTGTACAAACAACAATGTGTATAACTAAGTCATTCATGGACTTTTTGAATATTTGCAGTTTTGTCTTCAGTTTTACATTTTTGCATATTTATCGGATGGATATGTAGAAATAAATTTTGTTAACTTTTGATGTTTAGTATATTGTTATTCTACAAGCTTGATATTCTGTATACAAACTCTGTTATTTTACTGTGAAACAATTAAAACTAGCTCACCCATCGTCCTTTAAAATTAACAATAACTTTTGTCAAACTTTGGTCAAAAACTTAATAACAAAATTAATACTTTATCAAATTGTATATCAAAGCCTCGTGCATGCACGGGTATTAAAACTAGTGTATGTATACAAAAACTTTAAGTTTATTAATGTAAGATATCTCTATTAACATGCCTTCGTGCTGTAAAATATACCTGAGTTTTCAACTTTCCAACTAACAAATGCTATAAAACATCATCTTCTTAGTCATCTCCAATTCTCTATCATCCTTTCTTCAATAGTTCCTCTATTGGTTTTACTTAATCCGAACAACTTTCTATAAATGTTAATCTGCCTGCAACTAAACAATGGTTGAATATCAGTTATATTCGACAAAATGAAAATGCTAAAACATGTGACTTTACTTCATAAAGATATAGACACAACATAGTAAGATACATAAATTACACTGTTACACGATGGTCGTATATTGATGATGTGTTGTTCTTGTATGTGAAACAATCATAGGGTGGTGACTCACCTAAAGAAAACTAAAGATGATCACCAAGTATCCAAAGCCATGGTGGTATATGTTCCAATAGAATCTATACCTATATTCATTGTTTTGTGTAAATTGTTGACAGTTGCCTTTACGTGACTTATAACCAAAGATACAGAAAGAAGATTGGGTGTACCTGAAGTGTTCCAAGTGTAAAGAGGATTATTCTAATGTTGCAATGACTTGTGTGTGTGATTTTTGTTGAATCATTTCCAAGATTGAGTCGAGTGGCCCATCCCGCTACACAACCACCATGAAAAACTCAAAGTGTACAAGATTTACATAGATGTATGATAGAGTACAAAAATGTCATATTCTTTAATAAAAGTGAAGAATATTAGGAACATAAATAAATAATAGAATTACTACATATAAAAAGAAAGAAACTACATAGAATTAATAAAATAATACTTACTTTTCTCCTTCTTCATCGGGTTCTTTAGGAACGAATGTGGTTCCTGCTTTGGCAAATGGTTGCACCTTTAATCTGTTAGTCAATTTAAATAACATTAATTTGGAAGATAAATTGCATATGAAGAAAAAAGAACCTATTGACTGATATAGAAATAATTGATTAATACTTACATTTTATTAAAAGTATTAAGCCATACTTCCATCTCGATCCTCTATTTCTGAATGTCCTTCACTGCCCTCGGGTGCATCTTCATCTTTTGCATCTTTTTAAAATGGAAGGGCAAGAACTTGTCCCCTTCTATCCTAAACTCCTTTAACTCTTCAAGCTTCTCGTCCATATATGAATATTAATCAGCACCCTATTTATAACGTTACTGCAAACTTTGCTTATTAATAAAAGGTACGTCGTGTGCCAATTCCTTTTCTTAGGATCCATTATAGAATAAGCCTGGTAAATACGACACTCTTGTTCCTGCATCATCTTCAAATAACGGTACCACAAATCTGGGATAACCTTACGATTTTCTTTGAAGATCGGTTCTCTGTAATCCATCTAATATATAGACCAAAACAAAAAATTCGACAAATCCCCAATGAATAGTAGAATATACAAATCTTTATGAAAGATTATCTCAACTGCATCAATCTGTAAATTCACTTTGCTTTATTGGGCTTGTTAGTACTTAATTAAAAAAATATTGGAAAACAAACTTCATCACATAAGCTATGGTAGAGAGATTTAAGGGTGGTAAGACTTTTGATGTTTGACTTTTTATTGCTTCATCACTCGAGTTGATCAAACTAATATAACGGATCACATATATGCCCCACCCTTTCACAAGTTATCATTATGCAGCATATCTAGATACAAATAGATTACCGAAAGCGTTTGTAAATTTGTTTCAGTTACAATGGTACATATATTGACTTTAATAGACCCTAGCATACATATTATTAGTTGTCATTTTTATTAGTCAACTTTAAGAAATATTATGGCATAGTATATATATGTAATTTGGCATAGGTTATTGCATGTGATGTTTATTCGGGGTCAATAATACTTTGAACATGGTTTTTCTAGGTGTATGAATTAAAGTGCTTTAAGAGAACTTGGGTTTTCTTTACAAATTCACTTCGGGTTTTTATATATTTGTTTATATATTTGTTTCAGTGGGATGACTCAATCATAGGAAAGACAACGTGTGATGAAGATTATCAACGAGTACACTTGTGTTTTTAGAAGTCGTGCATATATGTTATTGAAAGGCGTGCACATATGCTCGAAGGAATTTAACAAGAAAATGCAGCGTGCACATATGTTCTTGCAATGTTACTCATATGTTTTAACAAGAAAACACAGCGTGCATATATGTTCAAGATAATTAATGGATGCACTTATGCTTTTTAGATGGTGCACAAATGTTCTCGAAGCCGTGCATATATGTTCTCGAAGCCGTGCATATATGTTCTTGAAGCGTGCACACATGTTTTTTAATCTCTTGCACATCCATATTGTAATTTAATTGTATTTTATTTGATATCAAAATTTGTGTATTGTATTTAGGTTTTTGCTTTGTTATAAATTTAGAGTTTACATGTATATGTTTATGTTTTTTGTTATAAATTTCAAAGATTAAAAAATGTAAACCATAAACATAAAACTTTACAATATTTAAAAAAAAACACATATGCACCTTAATTTATGAAAAACATGTATACTTAAAAAAGTATAAATTAAAAAAAAAATAATTATGAAACTTAAGAAAATAAAAAAACGTTTTTTAAATTAAAAAATTCAAAAAAATAAAATTAAAATGTGTTTTGACTATTATACCCTTTTGAATTAAGAAAAACATTTAATAATATACTAAATTTTCATTGGTCCAAAGTGGTTCTGTATCTGTACAACAAAATAGTTTTGTATTGAATGGTCCCACACACACATATATATATATATATATATATATATATATATATATATACACACACATACATACATACATCGAAAACCGGGTTGACGCGGGTCACTTCAAACCAGACGGGTCTAATCGAATTTCGAAAATATAAAAAAAAACTGTTTAATTTGACCTATTTTTTCGACCAAAACCGGTTAAACCGGCTGGGTCGAACCGGGTTTCAAAACATTATTTTTAATCTCCAAACCATCAAACTTTTATTATTTTTTATTTATAACTAAAAAGCTTTTTTTATCACTACAACTATTTATCGCTAGAAATTTCCGTCGTTATACGCGAGTATTCGTCTGGTGACTGCATAATAAATTGTTGCTAGCAACCACATCTATTTTTGATAAATTAATGAATTATTTTTTTAACGGCAAAAGGATATGTATTAAAATAAAGTTTCTAGAGTTCTAGCTAAAATTAGCAATCATGCCAAGATAAACAATTAAACCTACTACTATTTAACCAAGAATAACCAAGAAAAAAAATACTATCATGAAAGTCACATTTTCTCAAGTTCTAAGAGTTAAATATGACAAAATTGCAATAGTTCTAAAAAAACCAGCAAGTAGTAACAAAAATCACGATCATGCGTTCTTTGAGAGTATTTGATATCTGAGGATTCTCCACCCAATCCAACCGATCCGAGTGAGATTTCAATACCGTGATGGACATATGCACCAAGTACGAATCAATCTCTAAATGTTTGAAGCCACATGACAATGGAAGAAAATGTTCTCATTTGGTATGAAACTCAACAAGAAATTCTATTAGGGTTGCTACAGTACAAATCACTTAATATAGTGAACTAGCTTACATTTGAGAGTCAAAAAAGACTCAAAAAGGACTTGTGGATGCTCCGATTAAGCTGGGTACCTATAAGTCAAATAATCAAGCTCTCGTGTAACCTAAACCGAAAGTTTAATTCTTAGTATTTATTTAAGCAAACCTTTTCTCATTATACTTAACTACTTAAGTAACTAAAGTAGATAAGTAGTTATAACGTTTACACATTCATCAAACCTTTTCTCATTCTATTAGTCGCACAAGGGTAAGATTATAAGCACAACAAATAATTTTTTTTAACTAGTTTGTTTGACGCGTACTTATAATTCGTGCTTTTATTTTAATATGGATAGAGATTCTCTAAAGTTCATATAAACTTTACCGATAAAGTTCTCTCACAAAAATAAAGTAAACCGGGTCCCTCATTAGGCCCCGCTGTTATGTTTGTGAGAGAACTTTATCGGTAAAGTTCATTTGAACTTTAAAGAATCTCTATCCTTTTAATATTTATAATTTTTTGCATCGACTTACAGATTTTTGGTAATACAATTAAATTAATTTATCATTAGAGGAGAGTTATATTGAATACCAAAAAAAGATTGGATACTAGGGGACTCGTCCACACCATCCATCTAAAAAAAATCAATGGTTGTGATTAAAAGCATTTAATTATTTCACCAATTTTTTAAAATTTAAATATCTCATAAACCCGTTAATCGTTAAGTAAAAAAAATATACCATCACGACGAGCATTTAATTATCTTTCAATGGATATCCACTTTGATATACTTTCGACAAAAAAAATTTTTACGTTTTTTTCACGTCTTTTTCATTTTTTTTCCACGTTTTTTTCAGATTTTT
>BQNB010036899.1:28918-49812 GCA_026074375.1 Tanacetum coccineum | reverse complement strand
TTGGCGGGAAAAACCGTTATAAAGCGGTTAGGAGAAAAATTAGACCCGCGTTGTGTTTGAAAGTTTGTGGTATTTGCAATATAAGTCCCTCTGTTTCTTTTTGAACCATGTAGTGTAAAATGACTTCCGGAATTGACATATATGGCCCTTGTAGTTCTTAAAACAGGAAATGGGCTTTGATTTTGGGCTCATTGTTGGGCTTTTGTGATCCGAATGGTGTAGAAGGGCCCAAAGGGTATTTTAGTAATTTTGCATCCTCTTCAAAGGGTATAATGGTCATTTTTCCTTTGTCCTTTTCTTTACTTTCTTGACTTTTCTCGACCACGGTCTTGATCCGGCTTTCATATCTTTCCTCTTGTACTTGTCTCTTCATTTCTTGTCGGTTTTTTTTGCTCGTTTTTGCTCTTTTTGACTTTGATATTCTTTCCTGCACATTGAGACACAAAAGCACACATATTTCCATCTTTGGCATATTTTTTTGGCTTTTATTGGCGAAATCCTGGGTATTTTATGTAGTTTCTGAGAGGTACTTGGTACGAGTTTGGATATGTACGTAGCATGTTTGCTTTTTCCTTGTTCATAAGATGGATAAAGTTGGTCTTTTGAATATTTAAAATTAGGAAGACTGGTGACAAGGTTATCTTTGGCAAGCTGGTTGATGGTAGGGAAGGTGAGATGAGAAAGATTTTGATGCCATAACCAAGAATTGGTGGAGGTGTCCCTTGTCATGAGACAAATTGGTGATGAAGAGGTCATTTCATAAAAATTAACGGTGTAAAGATTTTTTCAACTATTACCACTTAAGAGATCAACGACTTCTAGATTACGAACGAATCATGTGTTTACGCAACCTTTAAATCAAAATCACAAAACTATTTGACGGAGAACGTATTGTGTCCTAAAGCTTCTACATAGTTTACCCTTGTTATCCAGATATTTCCCTGTTGCAAATCCACGTAACCCTGAAATGCATCAACATGATCATTCCTAAATCTAACCAATCCATTATCTTCCAGATTAAATTGATGAGTAGCTTCAGATTCCTGGTCATGTGCTTGGAACAACTCGAGTCTACGCACCATAAACAAATCTCGATAACCTGCCAAGAAGAAAAGTAGGGTTTGGAAACCGAATAGAGCTTGGTTCCAGTGGATTAGAAGTAATTTCATTTTTACACACTCGTATTTTACTATCAGCTAATGTATCATAGTATCAAGCAAATTGTTTATTGGAAAGATTCTACCACTTAGTCTCCACCTAAGGTAGTTTTTAGGTTTGTGATATCTTGGCGATGACACACTGGGTGTAGCAATTTATACTTCCTTGGAGTACTTCTCATTTTACATTGCCTTTGCTTTTAGTTTCTTTAAGTATGCAATGTTTAAAACCTTAGCAGTTTGTGCGTAAGCACAAAAATTCATGTCATTAATAAATTTAGAAACACAAGCATTATGAACATTATCAAACATGCATTTCTTGCAAGTAACACAAACAGATTCATTACATTCATTCAACTTTGCAAGTTTGAAACCATCATTACATGAAACATGTTTCTTATTAGCAAAAAAGGTAAATTCCTACGGTGTTCTTTCACTTTATTCTTGAGGCAACTACTCTTAGATGCAAAGGAGACCATATCATTCTTTGTATTGTCTTTAGACTTTGGTCATCTGCTTCTAGCAGTGCTTTTTACTCCTATATAAGGTAATACGTATGGATTAGAATTCACATTTTTCCTTTAATGACGTATTTGTGACTAGATTCTGCCCTATCATTTGTTTTGATTTGAGTGTGATGCACGAATTTTACTTTCTTGGAATGCTTATCATGGATCTACTAGTGGGCTAAAAGCAAATGCTTGTTCTACTAAACCCTGAAGTCTAGTAGCATGTTTCCCAACCTGATCTAGATAATAGTGACGAGTCAACTCGTTTCTCATAGAAGGACGCTTATCAGTTTGTCTCTGTTATGTTATAGAGTCGATTTTATACATTCCACAGGTAAGCACATTGGTGTTCTTAACAACTTTTTCTCTTTGCTTAGGCAATGATTGTATAGTGACTGGTTTTGACAAAACTTTTTCCACAACAACTTAGGGTGCAAAACTTGATTTTGAAAGTTGAGAAGTAATTAAAGGTTCTAAAGAACGAGGTTTTCCCAAGATTGATGATTTTGCAAAATTAGTGTTCACATTCTTTCCATTTATGATCTTTTGTAACTCAACATTAGCAAACATTTTGTCATGTAATTGTGCTATCAAAGTAGCATTTTCAACAGTCTTACTATTCAATTGAGCAATCAAAGAATCAGTTTGGTCTTTGGTCTGAGCTCGTTTTTGTTTTATTAAATCATAAAGTTTTTTGTAAGTTTGTTATAAATGCTTATTTTTCTTAAGTAATGTAGCCACAATGTGTTATAGGTCAATGTTTATTGTCTCAATGTCATCAATACCCTTTTTCACTTTGGCTACATCACTTGTGTCTTTTAAAATTCTTCTACCAAGCCCAGATGTCAAAGACTAGTTTTGTAATTGAAGTTCAAGAGGAATATTATGTGCTTCCAAAATTTTAAAATCCTTTTGTAAATGTATAATTCTTATTGATAAATCTACTTTGACATCAGCTGCTTGTTTTGAAATATCAGAAATGGTCTTTTTAAGGACAATGTTTTCTTATTCAGGATTTGGGTTTGTGAGCTCAAATGGCTTGTTTTTACAGATATTATCAGATGTATGCAAGATAGTAAACATAATATCAAAAAACATGACTGCTTCTAAGAGACGATCATTTTCTTTTTCAAAAGATTTAACATTTTCAAGTGATTCGTCAGCTTCATTCTCAAGAGATTTTTAGTCCCTTAAAAATTTGGCTAGTTCCTTCACAAACTCTTGTTCAAAGTGAGTTATTCTAACGTCAGTATGAGTGATGACAGGAAAAATATTTGTATCCAAATCTTTTCTGACTTTAAGTGAACAGTTGAGCTCTAGTTTGTAGCAGTCAAAGTCATTTTTGATTTGAGAATACGTCGCAAAACCACAAGTTCATTTTTAACTTCATTAAGAAATTCTCTTGCAAAACTCTTTTTAGGAGTATCCTTGAGGATTCCTCGTCTAAATTGATTTTTTTGTGATTTAATAGCTAAAACTAGTTTTGAAAGAGTTTTTGAAACTTTGGTCTTGTTTGAAAAGAAAATTTGTTCTTTTGACTTAGCTGTTTGTGGAATGAAAACCTTAGAAAGTCATTTCAACTTTGAATAATCAATTGGTTTTATTTCACTTTCAAGTTTTTTCATTTTTGATTTCATCAAGTCTTAAGGTTTCCCATCATATAACACATTTTGTTTCTTCTGAGCTTGTTGCAAATACAAGGGATTTTGATAACGAAGAGCCATTTTGTGTTCAGTTATGTTTGGTTTTGGAGAAAGCATATGAATCGTCTAAATCGATTGACCCGTTTTAATAATTATTTTGCTTAACTCTTTTATGTTATGTTCTGACTCTATGATTTGATCAAGAAGATCATCTTCACGTTTTGAAAACTTTAATTTCTACTCATCTTGTTCTTTTTCAAGATTGGAATAAGCCGTTTCTTGATTTGAAAGTTGGTTTTTAATATCTGAAATTTCTGCATTAAGAGATTTGATCCTTTTCTCAGAACTTCTAGATAGTTCATCTAACTTTTTAGTTAAATGTCATTCTTCATAAACATAGTTCCTATAACTAATTTTAAGTTCATTATATTTTTGCTGGTTGTATTAAAAACACGTTTGTTGTTCCTTGTATTGAGCAAGCTCAACAATTAATCTTTCATTCGCGGCCTTAGCTCCGCGATGAACCATGATACGTCTATTTAATTCAACTTGAAAATTATTAAGAGAGATTCAAAGTAAGCATTGGTTTCCTCATTATTAACAACATGATGCTCAACGTTTTCTCCACTTAAGTCCATGTCTGGAGTTTCAGAGATAATATTTCTATCATTATGTTTCTCCACATATGCACCTTGAATGGATTCAAATAGTTCAGAATGCTGCTCTTTATGGGAAAACAGATTATATATATCTGATTATCATAATAATTTTTAAAGTTTGGTACCTCAAAGATTCCATCTGTGTCATAAACAGGAGCAGTGTCCATGTTTCATCAGAATCATATGTTAAGAAGTCATGTTGTTCTGCAGTAAGAGGTATCCCAGCTTATTCTTGTTGAACCAACACAAATCCCTGACCCTACTCTTATTTGTGTAGTTTCTTGCATAATGACCTAAACCCCTATAGTTATAACACCTTATCTGATTCACTTTATGACCGTTTTCATTATTCCCAATCAATGGTGTTGAAACATTTCCTTGTGGATTCCCAACAGTCGAATTCCCATTCTGCCATGCATTATATCCAACTTTATGATTCACAACATTTTGTGACTGCATATTCCTTTGATTTCCAGCATTAACCGCAACCATCTGCATCTGCCTACCCTGATTCATGTTCATCCCTGGTTATGAAATATGCTTGTTACTGGTGTTTGATAAGATCATTTGGTTGTTGTTAGTAGGTATAAAATAGTGCCTCCTGAAAACATTAGACATGAGAGCAAAAGCTATTTGCGTAGCTTACATAGGATCATTAACATCAATAGTGGTGTCGATGATTGGTTGTTGATGCATAAAGTTATTGTTGTTGTTGTTGGGTGATGGTTGTTGCACAATGATGTTGTTGAGAGGTAATGGTTGTTCATGTGTATAAACTGGTGAAGGGTATGTTGGTTGTTGTGGTGTGTTTGCAAGTAAAGCCAATAGAGCTGGAGTCCTAGAATAGAGAGCTAAAGGATCATGAGTTTTAGCTAATCGTGTTGCCCTTATCTCATTAGCTTCAATCTGTTTTGCTTCAAGTCAACTGATTGTAATCCACTTTAGGCAACTTTTGTGACTGCTTAACATGTGTAACAAAGTGTGCCTATTTAGGTTGTAGGTGATTGAGAAATTTAAGGTTTGTTGTAATTTTGGATGATGTAAGCTTGTTTTTGTCCAAATCATTGATAAACTTAGAAAATCTGATGAAGCATGACTATATGGTTTCACTCTCAGTAGATGTAAACCTATCTAATTCATCTCAAAGTATAAGATTTTTTTCATGGATCCTAATTTTTATTCCTTTTACCAACCTCTGAACACGTTCCAACATTTCATGTGCATTCTCACAACTATCCACAGCAGCATAAATATCGGCTAGTAAACCCTATAGTAGTATATGTATTTCTTGATCATCAGCCTCAACATTATTTCGTTCATTCTCAGTGTGTTCATCTTCAATTCGGAGTCTGGATGAAGAAGGTACTAGAGGTGTACAGGTTTCATCAGAAGGTTCTTGGATTTGTCGGTATTCGTAAGGACCTTCGAGAATGGATATTGCAAGAAGTTTTCCATTGGGTTTGCTCTTATAGTAACGAATTATTATGCTTGACCATTGAACGTAGTCATCTTTTGACATCATAGGAAGATGGTTTTTAGAACCGAAAGCAAAGATGTCTTGTTGAGTAGCCATTAGAAACGTGTGTTAAGTGAATCAGGATCTTAAGACTATAAAAGTGGTGATCTCAGTTTTTGATTCGATGTGGTTTGTGTTTATGATTTGGTGTAAGGACTTAGATGTTATCTCGCCAAATGATCTTAAGAACTATCCCGCCAAAATGAGAGTTGGAACTTATCTCGCCGTATAGGTTTGAATTATCTTGCCAAGTACATTTGGAACTTATCTTGCCGTATAGGTTTGAATTATCTCTCCAAATGCGCGTTAAAACTTATCTCGCCGTATTAGTTTGAATTATCTCGTCAAATACACGTTGAAACTTATCTCACTTTATAGGTTTGAATTATCTCGCCAAATGTCTTGCCAAATCTATTTCGCCGAAATAAACTGTTTTGCCAAATTAGGGTTTTGACCAAAAGTTATTTCGCCAAAAATGTCCACATTATCTCGCCAAAAATAGTTTTGAAACACAACCTTTTTAAAGCACTTAGAAACACAATGTTTGACGTTCTCGATCCGTTCTTTTTGCACTAATATCTTGTATATCATGTACATGGCCATAAGACCATCTTTATCAGTGATCTCTCCAACCGGTTGGTAAGAAAGAGACAAAAAAAACCATTTTAATATTTAAAATATGCACATGAAGAAAAAAGAAAGAACCGAACGGTTCACTTGGTGACCTCCTAGCTTTGATCCCAACCTGGACACATGTCAAACTCCTAGTGGGCATTCAAAATTTCAGCCATATCCATCTATAGTGCTATCTTTTATATTATTTGAAACTAGAAATGTGATATATCACATATGGCTATTATTTAATTTGTACCATTTATTATGTTGCATCATTATTCAAAAATACATATATATCAAAATTTATATTTTTAAAATTCTTTATCCAAAATGACACATGTCATTATATTAATGGACAACTATATTTTCTTTCATTTTCTTATTGGTTAGCCATATTTTTTATGAACGAATTGCGGATTTAAGAAGTTATATGAGAAACAGAGAACAATTGCGCAACAGAGAAGCTCATTCATCTCTACACAATGACTTGATTGAGCATATATGGCAAAAATTTGGCGATGATAATTAATTATGTCAATTGTATCTCTAAAATTTGTAATCGAAAAGTACATTAGTGTGCCCCCTATCAAAGATAATTTAATTCTCGTCGCGATGATATGTTTTATTTTGCGTAACGATTAACAGTGTGTGAGATATTTAATTTTTAAAAAAGAAATGAAAAGTGAGTTTTTTTATTTTTGATGAAAAAATGAGTGACTATGATTTGTTCATTGGGTCTATGACAAATATTGGGTCTATATTGAACTTTCGGCACCTTTTTAAAGCACTTAGAAACACAATGTTTGACGTTCTCGATCCGTTCTTTTTGCACTAATATATTGTATATCATGTATATGGCCATAAAAATGTAAAGTTTTAGATTATAACACGTGAAATAGTAAATAAAATTGGAAATATTACCATGAACAAACACGAAAAACAATGATTGAAACGTTTAGATAATGATATAAAGCTTAAATGTTTTTGTGTAACTATGTTTTAAAACACAAAATTCATCCTTAGAGTGCCAGGTATCGTAACTTGGCAACACCATTTTTTGGGTGCCACATCAGCGCCACATCAGCATAACACCAACACCAACACCACTCCTCTAATCATAACACCAAATAACACCACTCACCTTTTTATTTTCATAAAACCCCTAAACAATTATTTCATTCTTTTAACAAACTAACCATTTCATTCATAATTAAACATACAAATTACATAAAATAAAACACATTACGAATTAAAAAAAAACATTACGAATTAAAAAAAAATACATTACGAAATAAAAAAAAACATTACGAAATTAAAAAAAACATTACGAAATTAAAAAAAACATTACGAAATTAAAAAAAAAAAAAAAATACATTACGAAATTAAAAAAAAACTACTCGTCTTCGTCTTCGTCGTCCTCGTCACCCAAATCATTTTTCATTTTGTTTTTGATCAATTTTTTTTGCTTCTTGATCCAATAGGCGTCGTCTTCGTCCAAATCCTTGGTGCTAGTAGCTAGAAACCTCAACTCCTCCAACCGCATTAGTGTGCGGTCTTTTTCGGCTTGAGCTTCGAAAGCCCTTTCGGCGGCTTCCGTTTCAGACGAAGCTCCTGCTCAATTAGCTCCGAATTGGGCGACGCCGCTACTTCCACGGTGCTCGCCGTTGCGTCGGATTTGCTTTTCTTGGCGGGTCGTTGTTTGCCGGGCGGACGTGGTCGTGCATCGTGACCGAATAGATCCTCCTGGCTAGCCCCGGGGACGTCTCCGGTTAAGTCAACTTGTTCCGGTGCGTCCCATTTCGGGTGGAATCTCAAAACGGCCCAAGCATCTTCTTGAGGAAAAACGGGCGACCCCTTCTATGCTCGTCACGGTATATACTTTGAGCCCGTTTCAAATATTCCACATCGTTTTCGCCACTTTTCACCCCAAAGTTTGGCCCGTTTGTAGCGGCGTTGAACTTTTGCCAATTGCATTCAACGTATGCATTTACTATTTCAACTTGTCCAATCGTACGGTTAGAATTTTTTTCGAATTGAAACTCGTTCAAAACCCGATACCAAAAACGTCTCATGCTTTTGTGCCTTCCGAATTATTAATCTTCGGAACGGCACGTACATGTTGAAGCAATTCTTTTCGGACCCGGTAGCCAACGGCCGCTGCTACCGGCTCTTGGGGCCGTCTTTCAACATTTTTTCCTTTCGGGCCATTTTTTCTTGCGAACCGCCTTTTTTGGAGATTCGACTTGTTGAGTGAGTGAGTGTTTTGGGAAGATTCTGAGTGAATGATGGTGGGTTTTGTTGTAGATTATCTAAATCACGGTTTAGGATTTGTGATTGTTGCCATCGGAAAAAAGCTTGTTGTTGTTCTTGTTGGTATTGTTGAAACTGTTCCGGCGTCATCGACCCGGTGAGGAGATTCATGAAACTGTTGTTGGGAAATTCAGACATTTTTTGATTGCTAAAAAGATGTATGTTTGTATTTGAAGAGTGGTGAATTTGTATGTGATTTTGTATTTAGTAATGTGTTGTATATATAGTGAGTTGAGTGAGGGGGGTAAAATGATTTTTTTTTTAAATCAGCCGTTTTAGGGGGGTAAAATGAAAAAATTTTAAATTTTTTTTTTTTTTATAAATACTAGCCGTTAGGGGCTAAAATGAAACATTTCAAAATTGGAGGGAAAGAGTAAAATTTAAATTATAGCCGTTGTGGGGGGTAAATAAAATTATTTTTTTTAAAAAAAACCCCATACGCGCGTTGGCCGGCCCAAAGCGAGACCAAACGGCGTTGGGCAAACCAAGGTCGGCGGGTGTAGTAACGCCGAGACAACGCCGGCCAACGCCGTTGCCGGCGTTACTACACCGAGGCCACGTTTTGAATCTATCTCGCCAAAAGTTTTTTATTTTTCGAATCCTTTTTAACACAAAAACTCACTCTAAATCATCCCATGACGAATGATACCAATTGTTATATGTCTTTATCACTAAAACACACAAGAAATAAGATGAGAATAAGCAAGAAATAAGAAGAGGAGAGATGGTGGTGTAGAGAAATATGAACTTGTTATTTCACCATATAGAGATAAAAAGAAGAAATAAAACAAGGGATGTTTCTCTTATCACACACACATTTCTTCAAGGGAGGAGAGGGTTATATTTATACCCAAGTCATAAGGAGGGACGAGTAGGGTATGCAAATGGGCCGGGTTCGAGCTTTGGATGGGCTTGACCCGAAACGTATACAATATTAGTTTAAAAGCCCAAACCGTTTACTTAACTAGTCTATTACAATCATTACAAAGTTCGTAAACTAGAATATCCGTCACTTAATAAAAGAAGCAATCCTAACAACCTTTAACGAAATTACATAATGAGGCCTTTCGAAAATAAATTTTATGTATAAAATGTCTCTGTTTATAAGTTATAATTTAATCGGTTATTTAAACGTAAATATTACTCAATTACGATATTTTCTTAATTAAATACTTTTTTCTTCGTGAAAAATATAGCCACACATGCATATAGTTGTTATCAAGACAAATTTTGAGACTTTTAAAATTTTTGAGCCATTTCGGTCGCTAGGGGTGTCAAAAAGACCGACCTACTAGGACCCGAACCTGAATAAGCATATTCGGGTAGGGTTAGTCGGGTCCAAAATATTATTCGGGTTATTCTGGTCAACCCGAGTAACCCGAATACTATATAGGGTCGGGTATCAAGTTGAAACTTCTTGGCTAACTCGGGTCCGGGTCGACTTGAATAAGAATTTTTTTTACTTTTTTTAATATAAATTTAATATATTTTCTATCTAAAAGAGTAAAAAAAAGTTTTTTTTTTTACATTTTACTCATATTCGGGTTGACCCGAGCCCGAATTGACCCGACCCGAGTTTACCTGACGCGAATTGAGCCGAACCCGAGTAACCCGAATTCAAATAAGGTCGGATTCGGGTATGAAATTTTTAGTTTTGACTCGACTTTGACCCTACTCGAATGGACCCGAACCCGACCAACCTGACCCGACTTATACCTCTAAAAGCATTTCCAATGTAGACACTAAAATTTTACACTATTTTAGTGCAAAAGAGGAATAATCTTAGAATATGTTCTCACTAAAAAAATGTTACTGCAATGTGTGCATTAAATTTTACACTATAATTTAATTTAACTTGAAAAGATGAAACTTTAAAAGTAAATAATATTATACGGGTAAAAGTTAGAAAAATGTACTTAGTTTTATGAATAGTTTTGCATTATATTTAGTGTTTTTTGTCAATTATTATTCATAGCACTAAAATAGTGTAAGCATTTAGTGTCAACATTGGATGAGATTTTAAGTACTTTTGCATTATCTTAGTGCTAAAAAGTACATATAGTGATCACATTGGAGATGCTCTAAGAGGTAGGTTATAAAGATCCCTTTCCTTAAAACATCATTTGTACCTTTTTGGTTTTTTTTATTTTTTTAATTATTATAAAATTGTAAAACAAAAAAAAAGAAAACATAAAATATAAAATTTAACAAGTCAAAAATATTAAACTATCAAAAACTGCGAAACTAAAATTGATAAAAAATCATGTTACACTATGAACAAAATGACAAATTAATTTTTACCTTTTTTATACTTATACCTACTCCTAATGATCGGCCAATTTGCACACTTTGAAAAACGGTCTCGTGTGAGGGTATACTTCATAGTGTGTCATAATGACTATAAAAGAAAATTATTGAGTTGCTTGGTGGTGGACACATGTGCGTGTTGTGTAGGTGGAAAAAGATGCAATCTTTAATATGTGTTTGTAATCCACCATGATTAATAGACAATTTATCAAAATATTGTGTTTGGCGTGGAGGATTTAGAAGTTATGAGCGATGAGCGTAATGATTTTTAATGCTTGTTTGACAATGTTTTATGAAGTAACTTCATCTATTTTGTGAGAATGCTTATTTTCTAACGTTTCATGAAATAATATTTAAGAGCGTTGAGTATTTAAAAGCTGTTTTACACATTATGATTATACCTATAAATATGTTACTAAATGTTTTGTTTTTATAAAAAAACACCTACTACTCACAGCTACGCTTAGTGCTACTACTACTTTTGCCAAACACATTCTAAACCTAATGTAGCGTTTTCCATAAAAAAAAAGTGTGAATTGACGAAAACACTTTCACTTCTGGTGCCTTTTGACATCTGCCATTGTCCACCCATAAGGAATAGTTTTGGCAACTTTTTTGGCCCAATGAAGCACTAACTGAAATAGGCAAAAACCAAGACTCAATCTTTGACATTCTTTCCATAAAATCTCTCCAGCTAATTTATAATTTTTTTAAAAACGAATACCAACTAAGCCAAAGCAATTTTTGTTCTAATGTAACGTTTTACTCTGTAAGAGACTTTTGAAATTAGTATACTCTATGTTTCAAAGGAAACGAGTATAGAAAAAGTAGAAAGGAAAGAAACTCAATTCAATACTCACTTCGAGGTTAGTCACATAACACATATTTTTAGTTTTATAGTCGGTAGTTATTAAATTGAGACAAGCATGATCAGATGACTTTACGATCCTATCCCAAGATAAAGATTCCTGTCTACAATGATTTTTATGTAGAATTGACACATTTTTGTTAACTAAAGTACTTTTTTTGTGTGTAGAAAAGGAATTGTACATTTCTTAAACATACGAGTTCTGGCCATACTTTACCATTGAAATTTCAACTCCTAGAAAATTCCAACCAAAATTTTCAAATTCAAGTTTCTATTTGTTAAACATATATATTCACATATCCAAGAACAAAATTACAAAAATCATCAAAATAACATGCATGAACTATTACCAACCAAAAACATAAAACAAAGAAAGTAATCTGATCAACATCATCTATCTAACAATTGAAGCAACATTGTGTGCCCACAACTTGAGATTATCTTTCAATTGATTCTCATCTTTAACACAAGGAACTTCCCAGTTAATCATCAATGTTGTTTTAGGGTCCATGATTGTTTTGTTTAATTTCTTATTATGCAAATCCTCCTCCCATGCTTCTGAAAGATAAGGCCTCCTCACACTAGTCACATGTTTAGATAATCTTTGTAAACCAGGAATGATCTCAACCAAGCTTGGATCTTGATCTTTTTCGGAAAAAACAAATCCCAAATCCATAAACCCTTTTACTTCTTCAAACTCCAGCTCTGATAAGCTCTTGCTCGTCCCTTGTCGCCTAATTTTCTTCTTTCTCCTTTCGGTTTTTTCAACTTCTTCATTTTGCACTTTTACTTGTACTTGTTCTTGCTTCTTTGTTGCGAAATCTAGTTTACGCGAAGGCACGGATTTGAAAAGGACTGAGTTGGGAGAAAATGAAGCATAGTTAAAGCTGTTTCCTATGTTATCATGACTATGAGACCTCACCAGAATTGATCTCAAACTTGAGTATTTCGGCTCCGAACAAGAAGATGATTTATTTATCTTTTCATAAGAGCTAGATGGATTTTTCTTCAAGATTTCATAATTGAACCACCATGACTCAAACATGCTTATCACATTCTCTGGGTCCATCAAGAAGAATGACAACTTCACAAAATTAATAATGACAAAAATTAGAGCTTGTAGGATAATATATATTGCTAGCACTTTCCAAAAATGACACAAATGCCCTTGTTTATGGTCAATCTTGATGGTTGGTTACACGTTTTGAGTAAACTGGTTAAAATATTTTATTCAACTCATAAAGGGCTGCTGGCTAATTATTTAATCACACGTTGAAATTGTGATTATGAAGATCGATGCATATGTCAACTTAAATCATAAGGATACTACACTTTTATTACACGTTTTGCGTAAAGGAGTTAATGGTCCAATATTTGTATATCAAAAAATACACGGGATACCTTTGGATTTTTACCACGCCATGGCTGCCAAATAGTATCTGAAATCGACCGTCCACTCCACGTTGATATTCCATTTTCTGCTAACTCTAAATTTCTTCATTATAAAAGTCATGTTCAGTTGTGTTTAATTAAGTTT
Organism: Tanacetum coccineum; assembly: GCA_026074375.1. Taxonomy (NCBI): domain Eukaryota; kingdom Viridiplantae; phylum Streptophyta; class Magnoliopsida; order Asterales; family Asteraceae; genus Tanacetum; species Tanacetum coccineum. The sequence goes on along the minus strand of BQNB010036899.1, from coordinate 36,691 downwards.
GTCCGAGTTTTACCAACTTAATAGCATCTTTTGTAAGATGCTGAAACTCGTCGATAATCTAGAAACCAATATACATGTGTTTAAGTTCAAGTAGGTGTAGCATATGCCAGAAATGCTTTAGATAGAAAGAGAGTAAGCGTTTATAAACAAGGTTTTGATGCCCGCGCTTCGCTGCGGTGCGTTTTGTGTAAAGCGTTTCTTAACTTATTCACGACCAACAAATGAGCTTATCTCACAGATTCATCAAAACAACAAAAGGAAACCGATAAGAACTATGAGTTGTGAACTACACTACTTTGAAAACTTATGAGTTAACTACAATAAGCATTTACAGATTCATAAAGAGCCAAAACAATTAAACAAACTTTCTAATAATGGAACTCATACTTCCTGCTCTTAAGTTTATGTTATAACCAAATCCTCACAACAACTTTCAGTTATCCAAGCCAAATCCTCACCACCATTTTCAGTTCTCCAAGAAGCAACAATATTGCATCTTCATCTTCATCTTAAGGATAAGGGAGCAAGATGTCACTGTTTGTGTAACTCCTTTGTTCGAACAGCTGCTGTAGTCCCTCCTTGTTTTCATTGTACCTAGCATCAAAAAGAAATATGTATAATCATGTTAAATAAATGATCAGATGCGAAAAAAATATATCAGTAAAAGCTTGATATCTAAAAACATTATACCATTCTTGCATTTGTAACTCATGAGTAACAGGTGGGTTCATCATAAAGCCCAAATTTCCTCCTCTAGTTGTTGCGATAAACCTAAAAAAGATTAATTAAATAGTATAAAATTCTGTAGTAACTTAACAAAACATAGAGTAGTTGTTGTTTTCTGGTGCAACTCAGTTTTCACACATATAAACCACGTCACTTACTGTTGAATGTGGTTACTTTACGCCTTATACCAAAATCATCACTCATGGCCCAATCTCAGCAAGATTTCGTCCTTCTTTCTGATCATACTGATTCCACAAAGTCAGTAAGAGGAGTCGTCTCCTACAAAAAGAATATTGAAATATTAGGCCTAAAATATTGATGACGCGCAAAAAATGAAGCAAACCTTACTCTTCATTCACGATAACCACATCCCTTCGTGATGTAATTTCTAAATCTTGCAAATCCCGCAATTTTTTTGTTGTAATGAGTATTTTCTTTCCTGCAAAAACATATATTAATGATCCTTTTAAAAGAATTTTACCAACACAAAAAGGAAATTTTATCATTACTAATAATCTCATGACTTCCGATTTCAAGCCATTGGAACAGTAGTGACCTTGGTGCACCGAACTCAGGTTGTTGGTGCTAGCAAGCAAAGTAGAATGATAAAAATATAAATGAGGTTTTCCAGGAACCCAACTATTGCGCACCAAGCTGAGTGTCAAAGAATGTATTATCGCAAGTCCAAGACAATTTGATTTTTCCTAACACATAACTCTACCATTTTAGAATTACACACAACAACTTTAGCTCACTCCATTGTCCCTTTACTGCCCTCTTTCGCCTTCTGAACCCGCTACCACGTGATAGACCCCGCACCCTCTTTCACATTTTTAGCCTTCTGGTAGAGCCTAATAACAACTAATCTATGTTGTGGTGGTTTTGCAAAGTCAAAAAAGTGGAATATTGTTATTCTAGTTAACATAATATCCACTTCCAGGTTCAGTTAACATAAAGTATAGCATAAGTGTGTTAAGATTGATTTAAGAACATGTTTATATATAGAAATGATGATGTTTCTGCACTTGGAGTACGATGAAGATGTGAAACACTCCCAAATGCAAGTAATAAGTATATGGTTGTACTGTACTGATGGGAGGATCAACCTTATCTGTTCATTAGCTTAAACAGGAAGGAAACTATGTTTTAACATCCAACAATGATATTTTTCAACCTAGTGTTTATAGATGTAAGTTTTCTACCTGATTATATCTGATTATAACATTTTGATGTTTGGGTAAAGTGAATCTCATATGGAGTAAGCGGTCAAAAGAGCAGTATTGGATAACCATCTCTACATGCAGGTGCAAGTGCAACAAAACTGATCATCCACAGGAAAGGGAAAGTACTAATATTGCATTACAACCCCTATGCAAGACACGAACCCCAAATGGATAGTGGAAAGCCAAAAGATATCAAGTACTTAATCTTCTAGCCGAATTTGAAACAAAGACTTCTAAACTTAGTTGGCAAAAACTAAAAAGACTATCGATCTCAGGATCTTACGTAGCCTGATATGTGTTAATCTTAGTTATGTATGACATAACCACTTTCAAAACACCCATCCAAACACCCCCTTAATCTCTAATGGTCTCCTCTAAACGTATAAGAGGATACGTTCCTTCTTGCCCAGGGCTCATGGTCTATTTCAGTCTCTAAATAAGAGCGGGGTCGTCCAATCACCTAAAGTATAATCTAAGTTATTACAAACCCACGACTTTGACTTATAAGATATTTACAATTATCACAACTATTCGTTTTTTGCCTATGATTCTGCTTGGGTAAGCTTATTTGCAATGCTTCTCAGCTCAGAACTGCTTTATCCTAAAATAAGCAGAATACCCTGACTGAATTCGACCTGTGTTGAAGTATCAGTTTTGACGCATATAAAAGTATTTTTTTTATCCGTAAAATTAAACAAAAATAAAAGCACAGCTAGAGAACATGCTATTCCCTGCTAGATGGAAACTCATCAATACATCTATAGTACAGAGCAACACATTCCTATTTGCTTTTTGCAAACATGCTGTTGTTGTTGTTCAGCTTAAGAGAGTTCTTGCATTTAGCTGCTTCCTGAATCGGTATATCTCAAAGCTAATATAAAAGTGGACATACGCAAAATACAATATTCAGTAGCTACATTATCAGATTTCAGTTACCTATATATAAGACTCGCAACTTCACCTATTTAATTCATTTTCTTTTGGGCATAATAAGCAGTTTTAATTAAACATGTCATACCTGTTTCTCTATCGGATCTATGTTTCCTGAAATTTTAGTTATACCTTTTGTATGTTATGCAACAGGTAGAACGATCGTGGACAGAACTGTGGCACGTCTTCTCAGATCCCATATGCATATAACTATGTCCAAATCGCTCTTTTTCTTGCAATTGAGGGAGTTCTTTTAGCACCTGCAAGTTTACGCCTGTTGCATTCTCTTGGCCTGCATAGCAATCATAAAAGTATAAATAAGCATGAACATTATGTAAGATGGTTCAAAAATTAAATGTAGCACTGGAGTCAATTTCTATCCAAATACCTAAACCACCCTACCAAACTTTAGTAGAGTTACATGACCAACCGATCCGTAAAAACCAAAAATATAAAGTTAACCGAAAAGGCAAAAAATATACTCATTTGGCATGTCACGCAAATCCCATCTGGATAAATCAGCTTCCATGGATAAAGCTCCTTTCCATCAATTTCAAGAAGACTCGTCTCAACCAACCATCCTTCCGAGCTTTTCATCCATTTTCTGTTGATTAACATGCAAATATGCAGAAAAATATTATTTAAACATGAGTCTCTAAATCGATGCACCTTAAGGAGCTACAAACTATTTCTAGGAGACCATTCATAACCGACCGAGCCCAAAGTAATAAGCTAACCAATAAACCCCCATTAGAACCATGACAGGATGCTACTACTAACATGCCCTACGACTTGAGGCTTATCAGTGATCAAATGTTTGGACGGATTGTTATAAACTCCCTCACCTTTAACCCTTATGGGAGTATGGAACTGGTTGTACGGTGGACAATGAAAACAAATGCTTCAGGGATTGAAACTCGCATAATGGAACAATATATCTTGACAATAGCAGATTAGTTCAAGTGTTAGGACTTCTAATCTATAGAATACTAAACTATACATCAACACATTCCAAAATAACAAACCCCTCATCGCGTAAAGAAACATAAATCAGTTTGAATTGTAATTTTCACATGACAACCTCTCTTATTGAAACCCTTTGAATTGTTTTATAAAGTTGGCATGCCATACTATCCTATTGATTGCTATCCATTTTCATTTCATAAACCCATCTTCACGATCCTTAAACTTTCCGATGGTAAGTTCACAAACTACAACTGTTTTATTTGATTTCATCATAATCCTCGCCTTACTACGGTATCTGAAAATTATCAACCATTTCATAAACCTAGTATTATAAAGACCCTAAAAACTCAAATTATAACTTGCAAAAACAAACATATGCCCCCGCATTAAGGTGTTTAATTTAGCTTATTTGTTTGTCTTATGATCTTATTGATGTATTCAAACCCAATAAGCTCATTTTTAAGGGGAGTTCGGATTAACTTTTTTTATCGCATATTGAAATCTAAAATGGCCAAAAAGCTTACTCTTTTTAGCTTATGAGCATAACACTTTGAGCTTATGGCTTAGGCCATAAGCTTAACCTTATAAGCCATAAAAAATAAGGTTATCAGCTTTTGCAGATGTTAAATAGGCCATAAAATAAGTTAATCCAAACACCCCCTAAAGAAAGCTAATTGGGTTTTTTAATGTTTAGTAAAATGATAAGCCAATCAAATAAGCTTAAAGAAATAAACACAATAAGCCACAAATACAACCATATCTCAAAATAAGCAGCTTATAAACGTAACAAAATCATACAGTTGCAATAATTTCTTAAAATTTTTTGAACAATAATCAAAATTAATTTAGATGATAAGAGATATTTACTTATTTCAGTTCAGAAAATCATAACCTTCTTCTTCCTCCACCCCCCTACCTGGAATTCGCCAAGATGGCTATATCAACATAAACGACCTGGCACAACAACACAAAAATGAGCTTTACAACATAAAATTGAACCTATGCTATGAAAGCCCTATAGCTTTAATCACGACAACTTTTAGGTAACCTTAACTAACTTAATCAAAAATAAAATACTTTATAAAAATGAACACTTACCTTTCTCGATTGAGGGAGCTCGATTACCACCAAAAACATTGAATCCTCTCCAGTTTCCACAACTCACTATATCAATAATCGGTGAACTAAACAACATCAGCATATAAAATTTTCAAACTTAATGTTCATCTTCCTTAGGAGTTCTAACATCTTCACCCTCATCTTAAAACCTGGAACAGCACACAGCGGTTAGTGATGTTAAGCAACACCAAAAGTCCACATTAAAACCAATAGAAAAAAATAAATCGAACCTGATTTTTTTTATTTTTTTATTTATGAAGCAACGAAACGAATGCGTTTCTGTTTGTAGATGAAAAGATTGAAAATAGTCGGTGGTTTCAATGAGGAAGAAAAAGTTATGTGTGGTTTTGTATTTTGATAATGGAAAGTGGAATACTGGTGTTACCTTGCACGGTTCGGTATGGGTAGGTTTTTGAAAACCGAAATCAAACCGAAATATTCGGTTTTTATAAAATCAAAAACTGAAATCGTTCGGTTTTTTGCGGTTTGGTTTTTTCGGTTCGATTTTTTTAGGTTTCAAACCGTTTATATTTAGTTGTGGCTAATTTATATTAATAAACTTGTTTTACGTAGATAATTGATTATTCTTTCTTATTTTTTTGTCAATATGAGCCTAATAATGTATACTCAAATTTCTACAATTATACACATATAAATGAGACACACGTACATGGAAGTGAAAATACACATAGTATGATCATTGTCATATATGCAACTATATATTGTCAAGTAAACACACATACATGACAGACACATATATAAATATTAAAATATTTATATTTATATATATATATATTATAATAATTCTACCCACAAAATAAATATGAATTTAAAATTTAAATTTATTATTTAATTATTTATATTATATTAATTAATTATATATTATTATAAAACTGTTTCGGTTCAGTTCGGGTTTTATGGTTCGGTTTTTGGACAAAAACCAAACCCGAACCGAAATTTTTCGGTTTTTGAAAAAGTAAAAATCGAATCATCGGTTTCTAGTTTCGATCGATTATTTTGGTTCGGTTTTTTCGGTTTTCGGTTTGGTTTCGGTTTTTTCTGCTCACTCCTGCATTTAGGGAACATGTGTTAAAAGAAGATGAAGAAGAGAGATTAAAAGAGAGAATTGTTTATCATTTAAGTGATTAAAATATTGTTAAAAATATTAAAATAAAAAGTACTGTTCATTTTGAGTATACCCAAGTCAATAAATCTAATAGAGTTAAATATGTACAAAATACAACGCTTGTAAGCCAGTAGAAATGTGCAAGGGCACAATCGCTATAATTAGCTCATATCACTGCAACAAATTAATAAAATACTCACATGTTTATTGGCAAAGTTTACACATATAAGGCTAAAAGGAGCGGATGAAGTCGGTTATCATCTACATCAGCGTCATCTCAGTTTTTTTTTTTTTTTTACTTTCACTCACCCACACTCGCCTTTCACATGTTTTGGTCGCTCACTCACACTCACCTTTCTTCTATTTTTTTATTTAAATACTTTTATTAATAAACTAAAAACGTAAATATCAACATAAACATAAACGTAAACGTACGAAATTTAAAACGTTTGTTCATAAATTAAAAACAGTACATTATAAACTTAAACGGATATAAATAAAAACAAAACGTAAATAGTACATTATAAACGTAAACTAAAACATGATTCGAACAATTACATTGTTCTGTAATGGTTAATCATTTCTTCCTTGTCAGCAATGGATCGTAGCAATTCGGTCCTAACTGCCACCAAGTAGTTTGAGTTTGTCATTTCAACAAATCTCGCCCTTTTCAGAGTATTGAAATGGGATGCAATTCCCCATATGTACAAAACCTTGAGTTTAAATGTTATTCCAATTCATAGGATAATGATTTTGATAAATTGGTCCGCTAGAATTTCTTCTAGGTTGAGGCGTGTTGTGTCTTAATTGAGAAGAATTATTTCTTCTAGGTGGCGGTGTTTTAGATCTAGACTCAGTTTTGACATATCCTAAACCATTCTTAAGGTATGGTTTAAGAAGCGGTTTTTTTGAATTATCAATGCTATTACGCATTAGTTTCTTTCTAGCAATGACATAATTCGATTGCGAAGGCATAGGTGGCCTAAAAACGTATTATGTCACTTTTTGGCTGGTCGACGGATCGACGGATCCATGTATGGTGGATCTTTTTTTTTTTTGAACGACGATTTATTAAAACACTAGCAATGAGCTAGATCTAACAAGAACAATATAAGGGTTCTTAAGCCAATCGCCCTACTTGAACGACGCTTTACATCTGAATTTACATCAATAAAAAGAACTAGAAACTAAATTATCAAATATCAGCGCCTTTTCAGGGATCTTCTTATCAAACAATTTTTAACGGCAATGCATAGTTGTGCCAATGCATAGTTTTAAAATTTTTTTAACGGCAATTTTTCTATCTCATAAATATATATTTCACACATGCCTTTAATGAGGCTTGAACCCACAACCTTTTGGTTAGTGGGGAACTCACTTACCACTAAGTGTTTAAATGTTTAATATCGTGTTAAAATCAGAGACGGTAAAACATGTCAATGTGAGTTAAATAAGTATAATAACTGATTTACTTAAATTGAGTCATATTTGAATTATACACAAACAAAGCAGCCCGACACATCCCGACATCCAATACAATGACTTACTTAAATTGAGTCATATTTGAATTATACATAAACAAAGCAGACCGACACATTTCGGCATCTGATACAATGACTTAAACATGTCTTGTATAACTTGAAAAAGTTAGTTTAACCCTTCAACCCAAACCAAACTTGATTC
>BQNB010036899.1:0-17910 GCA_026074375.1 Tanacetum coccineum | reverse complement strand
CTAAGGTCAACTCAGAACTAGTTTTATTTTTCTTCCAAGCATTTTTTTCAATGACGGTTTCATTCTACAACACAAAACTTTCTACAAAGGGAATTTAAACAATGTATTAAAGCAAAGACCTTTTACAATAAACTTGGAATTGAGCACTTTGAAATAAAAGATTAAATGGTTTCATACAATTAGACTTCCCCAAGTCAATGGGACCAATTCGATAAGAAATTTCACAGCACATGCTAAGCGAAGAATACTTGATCTAAATTCGCAGCAAGATACATATTATTTGAATTTGAAAACTAGAGCGTTATTTTCTCAAAACAGAAAATGAAGGTACATCCCCCACCCCGAGGCACTAGGTTTGCAAATTATTCATCCTAAATTAAATACTCCACCCGGTCAAGAAAGGAGTTTAATTTAAAGAAAAAACGAATTTAAAACAACAATTTTGAGGGACAGTTACATAAATAAACAACTTGATTTTTTTTTATCAAAGCTTTAAAACATGGGTTACTAAGGAGCTTACATTATTTTAAACTATGGATAGTTACGTTGTCATCTATATTCTACCGCCCACCACCAACTGTATGAAGATATATATATAGACTATATATTAGGCATGCAACAATATATTGACCTTTTTGATTAAAAATAACCTTGCACTTGCTAACTCAAAATATGATTAATTCTTACAATCTACTTTAATTAGGTTACAACATCTTTCGAATAGTTTTAACTGGCATATCAAATGAGCCTAAACCAAAGATGTGTAGAATTTAGAAGTTAAAGTCCACATTTAACGGTCATCTAATATAAGGCTGTCTTAAAATACCGTAAACATAAAAGCCACATTCCTACTGTTGACAAATAGGGTAATTAACAAGCAGATGGGTAAGACAATTGATGAGCAGGGCATGCTGAATGCTATACAACATTAAGACATCAATAAACATGCAGTTTCAGTTTAATAAGACTGGTACCAGAATTAAAAAACAAGTATATACTCAATGAGATTCTATATAGATAAAAAAAAGGCATCAAGAACAGTTAAGTAACTATTTAATGTAATAAAATAGCATAATAGATTCTACATGCAGACACCTAAATGAGCACGAAAGATGATTACAGCTTAACAACTCAAGTTGAAACTCTTTATGCTAAGCTTGATAGAGACAGACAAACTACCTGTTTTCTAGAACTTTAATGACACTTCAGGAACAAGAAAAAGATTTAAACACAAGTCCCATCAGTTTAGGTGATAATATAAGATAATCTAAGTTCCAACCTGCTCCATGAGATTGTATTAATCATTAGACTGCTGAACAAGTCTACATCAGTTACGTTCAGCAGCCTCTTTCACGTTCAGCAGCCTCTGTTAGTCCATAATCTAAAACTAACGCATGTAAAAAACATGGAGATAGAAAGGCTGGTAATGTCTAGATTGTCGGTTCAACCTGTGGTTTTGTATCTGGCTGATGTGGAAGTTACAGTGTACAATGAAACAAGTTCTAACAAATGACTATCATTATTCTTTAGAACTCAAGCCTGGTACCAAGTGTCTTTCACCATGTCTAGTTTTATCCAGTAAATTAAATAGCTAATTATATATTTTAGTCACTTTCACAAGCTACTCGGAAATGAAAAAACTAAAATACAAATGAGTAAAAGACTACATAGGATGCCTGCACAGTATGCATGTTCACGAAAAATAGATACATCCTTCCGTTCCATATATAAATAATAAATAAACATATCCAACCAACACATATAACATTTCGCATTAGAACTTATGCTGCTTTCCAGAAAGTAGCTGCACGTACCTTGATTCATGAGAATGCCAACTTCAAGGGGAAACAGTTTAGTTGGTCCCTTAACAATGTAAATTGGTGGTACAGGAAATACAACTCTGAATTTGCAAAATCAGTAAACCAAGACCTGCTCGAAGGTGTTATTTGATTAATGAGAAGACTTTTCAGTTTGCTACCATACTGAGCAGTCATGTTCTTGTTGTATGTGCGGGTCTCTTCTTTGTTAAAATGAGACCAACCAGCTCACGGCAAGAACTATTTTTATATCTTAGCCTCTTGGCTCTAACTAATACTTCTACATATTCCTCTAGATACCTGTACTGAATCATCATCATAGTTTGAGGGCAAAGACCACTTATTGTCCCTTTTCTGCTCTTACTTTCTAGATCTTCTTCTTCGGGTTCTCCTTCTAATTCCATTGTCACTTTGATCTTGTAGCCAGTCCTCATTGAGCACAACTATCTTAAGTGGTTCTCCTGTGAAACAGAAAATTGAATTTTAACTCTGCATGCATCTGAAACTAATTTGTAACGCAAGTTGATTCAAACGATGGTATGCTATGTGATGATAAGCATGGACGCTAGAAGATCATCAAATTGGCCCCGTGAGAAGAGAGCACATGAAAAAAGGGGGGAATGCTTTAATATACAGTTGCAGGTTGCATATTGGATGAAAAGTTTAGAAGAGAAATACAACCACCGAATTTACATCAGAATCCATATTCTCCAACTTGTAACTTTTCTTTTATCCTATAGAAGTTAAAATGGTGAGTTTGGTGGTGCCTTTTAGGTGGTTACCATAGATATCCCCCGATTCCAAACCACCCGCTTCCAAACCGCGGGGGTAATTATCATAATTTGATTTGTAAAGTAGATAAAGAATAAGTAAAAGACTATGTTGGATGCTTGCGCAGAAGCGTGAACACATGAAATATTTAAAAAAAAAATTCAAAGTAAACATGTCCAACCTACACATATAGCATTTTCTCAGAACTTATGCTGCATTCGAGAAAGTAACTACACATACCTTGTTTCATGAGAATGACCCCCTTCATGGTGAAACAGTTTAGTTCCCCGCTTAGCAATGGACAATGATGGATCAGGAAAACGCTCACTTTGCATTATCAGTAAACCAAGAACCTCTCAACGGTGTTCTTTGGGTAGAAAACAAATAAAAATTACGTTTGCGACCAAACTAGGCAGCCCCATTCTTGCTGTATGTGCCAGTTTTTTCTTTGTTAACCAAGACCAGCTAGCTCATGGCGAGTACTATTTTCATATATAATATCCATTTGGCTTTAACACTTCTACCAATCCTCCAGATACGTGTACTGAATCAGTGGTGTAATAGTGTATTTTGAGAGCAAATATCAGTTATTGTCTGTTTGCTTCTTTTTCCTTCTAGATCTCCTTCTTCGAGTTCTTCTGCTAATTCCATTGCCAACTTGATCTTGTAGCCAGTCCTCATGGAACATTTCATCATAGGGAACAACACATCCGTCAATTAGTGGTTCTCCTGTGAAACAGAACATTGAGTTTTAACTTTGCATTACATCTCAAACTAAGTTGTAATGAAAGTGCATTCAAAAGATGGTATGTTTATGTAATGATGAGCACAAAAGTTAGAAGTTCATCAAGTTAGGCCTCAAGAGAAAGAAAGCATATGGAAAAAAGGGTGAATGCCTTTAAGTATGATGCTGGTTGCAAATTGGATGAAAAGTTTAGACCAGAATACAATCACCAACATTATGTCCACCAGAATCAGACTTCTTTTATTGAATAGGGTACTATGTAAGTTTTCTTTACTCGTATAGAAGTCAAAATTGTATTTAGGTTGCTACCATAGATCTCCGTATTCCAAACAACTTAATCCACCATATGTAGGGAAGTTAATATTGAATATATAGGTGCACCTACAGGTATAAAACATGATTCCGGTCTTAAATGACTAACGACTGTAATTTTTTTAGACAGCAAGGAATACACCTTTCGTCCGCAGCAGGCAGAGCAGGAACGCTCATGCACTTCGACTTTGCAGATATAGTGGGTGCCAAACATGTTTAGGGTATTGTATAAGATAAAAGCAGCTTGGGGCTGGTACTTTCTGATACATGGAGCAACATCTTGAGGGCCAGGAAGTCATAGGTTTACATGAATACAGCCTCTTTTTGCAAGTTGCAGATCGAAAACTGTCCTCATCCACCTTAAGTTGTCAACTTCACAGCTCCAAAATAAATTAATATTTTTAGACCAAGTATTGAACTTGGTCGTCCTAAGATTTTCACTGAATCATTGGTCTTATGGTCTATTCATATCAACGAGTGTAATGAGGTACACCAAATCCACCAACATTACCGGAATCCAGAATTGCAAATGAAGAGTGGATGTTAACAATTACTGTCAGTAGCACAAATTATTATAAAGCAAACTTTTTGTGCCTAAGAAAGGGAAGTTATTTGTTGCAATGTATAATATCAGATAAGTCCATTCGCTTTCAGATTGTAAGTATAACTCATCCAAGATGACATCATCTATCTACAATTCTTAACCAATAGTTAACTAAACTGATGCTGAAGAACTTTAGACACACATCAAGTTTAAATCCTTATAGAACATTACCATGCATTGAAGTAGATATAATTTCGAAACAAAATGTATAAGCATGTATAAGTAGAGTTCAGCCGATTCTACGGTCTAAGGCATACACTAGAAAGATACAGATACAAATCTTTCATATATAGCTAAAGGATCAAAGTGAAATGTCTCATTGATGCACGTTAAGCACAACGACTACGAATTTAAATGCCATGAAAACTTGAATGATACACACACCTCCATAACCATTGTTATCGAGACGAAGATGAGAATCTGGCAAAATCCATCTGACATTAGGCATAGCTGCAAACAAAGAGTAGGTGTAAAAATCACTACTGTAAACTTCATTAATAACCAGTATTTATCTAAATTTTATAAGAAAAAGTAGAATTAGAATGTTACATTTGACTCTCGGGATCACATTTTCGTCTATCCTGCAACCGAAAGCATAGTAATACTTTGTAGAAACTGAGTACATCGATCTCTTCGCTTCTTCTTCACTGTAAAATCAACCACTCAAATATCACAAACAAACACCAGGAACAAAGCTCTACTAGTAAACTAATCGTATATACTAAATCATTCAGTAATGCCAAAATCAGTTCCTAATTTACGCTAATAAAAAAACACATAAAAATGCATCAACTCATCGAGTAGATTAACAGCATAAACTACATTATTCTGTTATTAACCTAATCAGTTATAGTTATACATTACCTGATGTTAATATAATCAGTTTAACATTGTCGGTATAAACTACATTATTCTGCTGCTATCTCCGTTACTTATAAGTTAACAGTATAAATTACATCGTGCTAGTGCTAATATAATGATTCGTAAATTATGAATTAACAGTATAAACTTCGTTATTCATCTGTCAACTTCCTTATATAGTGTATGTTTGGCAAGGAGCATTTGAGAGCGTTTAGGAGCATTTAGAACACTACTTTTAGCGTTTAGCTTTTTCGTCATTTTACACTTTATAATTACTTTGATAAATACTGCTAACAACTACGGCTACTTTTGCCAAACATACATATACATTATTCCGCTGCTAATAAAATTAGTTATAAATTAACGACGATACGAACTACATTACTCTAGTTTTCGATATAATCAGTCATAATACTACATTAACAGCATAAACTGCATTATTCAGTTATTACTTATTAATTGATATAATAATAATCAACGGTATAAGCTACCTGCCTAATGCAGAAGCTAGGGTTTGTAAATAACGATCAACGATTTGGATTCGGGTCGGGTAACCTAACGGAGGATCCATAACCACAAGCCAGTGCTTGTAATCACACCCGTCGATTGCTGACGTGGCCGTTTCGAGTTTTTTAGGATCTGGACCGGCGGTTGATGAAAACCGGTGGCGGATTTGAGGAAAGTAGTTAGAAGTGGCGGTTACCGGTAATCTGATGAAGGTTCGAATCATTTTCGTTTTAGTGAGTGTCGGTTCCAGCCTCTTATGAGTATTTAAACCTTAGTTCGTTTAATTTTAGCCGGAAAAATAAACGAACACATTCTCTTAAACGATAGTTTTTTTTATGTTTGTTTATTAAGTATAAAGTTGTTTATGTTCGTTTATTTTTGTTCATTATGACAATAAACGAACATAAACAAACGAACATAAACGAATGAATATAAATAATCGTAAAAATATAAATATAAAATTTACAAAAATATACACAATATGGTGCTTTATAAGTGTTTTTTTTATTTAATCAAAGCGATTTTAAGACTATAATAAAAATATACGATAAATGAACATGATACGAGTAACCGGACGTTCACGAACGTAAATGAACAAACAAGACTTATGTTCAGGTTCGTTCATTTAACTAAAAGAACGTAAAATGTTGTTCATGTTCATTCATTTAATAGATAAACGGACATAAATGAACTTTTTACCAAACGAGTCATGAAATGTTAACTGAAAGTTCAGTTTGTTTACAACCCTATCTATTAAATGATAAATTGAGTAAAATAAGTTGGGAACACCAAAAATAAGCTTAAACAAACATCCTCAACTACTCTCTAAACGTTTAGAGCACTAGGTATCGTGTAAACCTATGGCACCAGGCCATGCCTCTTGAATTATAAGGCTTCGTGCAAAGATTTTGATCCCCCGTTTTAGTGAGTCGGGAAAGCACCTACTTCATGTTTATCTAACGAGATATACGTTACTCCTTTAGCCAATATCTAACGTTTATGGATCGAGAGATGTGAGGCACGCAGAAGGAATGAAAAGGAGTTATGTGACAAAGAGGTGCATACAAACCTTCGACATGATTTTGTGGATCATCTTTTGGAACGACATTAAGAACAACAACAAGGTGAAATCTAGTTTCTTTATGTATTATACTTTTTTATTTTTATCGAAATGTCGTATATTATTTTATTTATTGTAATTTTATTTTTAGTTTAATGAAATGTGTTTGTTTTAAAAGTAAATGAAAAAAACGCACCTACGGCACCACCGTTCTGCACCGTGCACGACGTCATAGGCCCGCCGTTCGTCCCTCGTTGGTCTATCAGCGTGTGTTGTTCGTATTTTATTTTTTTTAATTTGGTTTTCGCGTTAACGGGCAAAAAAATGCACTTATGGCACCGCCGTTCTGCACCGTGCACAACGCTATATAGGTCCACCGTTCGTCCCCTCGTTTCTCTACCGGTGAGTGTTGTTCGTATTTTTTTAATTTTTTTTTTAAAGTTGGTTTTGTGTTTGTGTGAGTTTTTGTGTTTGTGTTTGACTGTTTGTAGACTCAAGTTTGCTTTTTTCTTTACTTTTCACCTTGCACTCTTATACTACTAGTACTACCTAAGCAAATGAAATAACGCATCATGATCTAGACATTGATCGACCAATTTCTAACCATTTACTATGATTTTTGGACTTGTCTGGAACATGCTCATTTGTTATGTTACATCATTTATCATCCAACAATAATGTTACGTAGTAATTCGACAAGACCAAATATATATACAACGTACCCAATCTCTTGCAACTATTTTCATCACACAAAATGGAAGCATATGGCTTGATATCCTATGCAGCTCCACTGCTAGTCACAATGGCATTCTTCCACTTTGCTCGATACCTCTGTCGGACCACCACCAAGCTTAACTTACCTCCTGGCCCGAAACCATGCCCCGTCTTCGGCAACCGCAACCTCATGGGTGCACTTCCTCATCAATCGGTCCATGGACTTTCTAAAAAATACGGACATATCATGCACCTCAAATTTGGGTCAAAAAACATGGTCGTGGGATCCTCAGTGGAGATGGCGTCACATGAGTTGTTCACTGCAAAAAGGCTGGCGTCACATGAGTACATTAGAGTAGATGAACAAAGTTTCTTATAACGGCGGTTTATAAGTTGTCAAGTGAGGACTTTGTGTTGAAAGATGTATTGTCGACGTTGAGCTTAAATGTGATTAGTCGGATGGTGTTGGGGAAGAAATATTTAGATAAATCCGACATTGGACATCAGTTGATGGAGATCAATGGGGAGGAATTTAAGAAGATGATTAACGAGTGATTTGTGTTAGGTGGGGTGCTTAATATTGGAGACTGGATACCATGGATAGGTTTCGTGGATCTTCAAGGATATGTGAAGAGAATGAAGGCGGTGAGCAAGAAATTTGATCGGTTTCTTGAGAACGTGTTAGACGTGCATGAAGCAAGGAAGAGGGCGGAAGGGGAGAGTTTTGTTCCCAAGGACATGGTTGATTTGTTGTTGCAAATTTCAGATGATTCCACTCTTGATGTTAAGATCGAGAGACATGGCGTAAAGGGTTTCACTCAGGTACCCCTCCAAAAATCTTTTACCATTGATACATTGTTAGGATTAGGAAGTAATAGTCATTGGCAAAATAGCAGTAAGAGACAAGAAATCAGAACAAAGAGAGCAACAACAAAAGACCAGATGTGGGAGCAAAACAAATTCAAGCTGGTATTTCTATTATATCAGATGTGTGTATTTCTATTATTTTCAAAGTCTGATGATACAAAGAAAACTATGAGATGTAGATATATATGTCAAACAACCGACATATACAATACTTAAGTCTAAAGAAACTTACTAATTAAGATGCTATCAAAATGACCATAATACCCCTGGTACCAAAATTACCAAAATACTCTTAGGTTTAAAGTCAAACATCTAACAATCTCCACCTTGACTTTAGCTCCTAAGTAACGTCAAAAGTTTCAAATCAAATTCAAAAATTCCGATTCCAAACACTAGAGATACTAGCCTAATTCAAAACGAACGATCAATTCTCAAAAGCAATCCCAAACAAATTCGATCCAAAACAAATGTCGATGACTTCAAAACGAACAATCAAATGTTAACCGGCAAATCAAACTCGGTCAACCAAACAAACGAATCGGCTCGAACGATTTTCGGGCAACCAACTTCAAAAGCCCGACAAACGAAGATTCCAAATTTTCAAACTAACAAATTTCAAACGATCGAACAAATTCCAAACGACCTGATTCTTACCAAGTCTTCAAACACCAAAATCGTTTGATAAGTATTACGGTCCAACTTCAAACTTATTATCCGTATCAAACAAACTTAAGCTAATAAATAACTTGATGAACGAGCCCTAATAATTCAAACGCTCAAAATATGATACAGATAATGATAACAATGACCCACTTATACAATAAGAATTACAGTCCAAATACGAACAAATTCCAAGCAAATACCAAAGCAAATACCAAAGTAAAACAAATTGAAAGTAGACGAATCTTACTGGCTAAATCGTAGGAGCCTTCAAACCTACGATAACCAGTTTCCAAAACAATTCCTACCAATTCCATTAAAAAAAACGTACGGCAAACCTTAAATCCAAAATTCAAATGCAAGCCCACTCTCCACCAAAACAAATTACCAAAACGCCCAAAACCAATTATGTCAGAATCTGATGCAACCATAGAAGCGCAGACTTTGAACAAAATATATCCCATCAGAAGCAAAACTTAAATCGAACACCAAAAACCATGAAGCCACGAGCCTTGGACTAAACTTACTTTTTTCATTGAACTTCTCAACAACACTAACTAACAGAAGATGATAGATGATGATGTTTGAGAAGACATGGCTATTCAAACGGGTTTTCTAATGGGGTTTTACTAATGAACTGAAACAAACCTCCCACAACAAATTTTAATTATGTTATCTCCCAAATCAACAAACCCCTTCAATCTAACAAGCAAGAAGCAACAAATGATGAACAAAGGAAAACCCCAAAACAACAAACCTGATTCCAAATTGATCGACAGCAACCACCAAACACAATCAAATTCAAACGATATCAAGATACTGAATCTTGAAATTAACCAGAAACTAATGTCGATCATAAACCCAAAACAAATTTCAGCTTGCTTCAAATCGATCGAACCCGCTCTGATACCAATTTGTTAGGATTAGGAAGTAATAATCATTGGCAAAATAGCAGCAAGACACAAGAAATCAGAACAAAGAGAGCAACATCAGAACATCAACACAGTTTGGAACAAAAGACCAGATGTGGGAGCAAAACAAATTCAAGCTGGCATTTATTTCAGATGTGTGTTTCTATTATTTTGATGATACAAAGGAAACTATGAGATGTAGATATATATGTCAAACAACCGACATATACAATACTTAAGTCTAAAGAAACTTACTAATTAAGATACTATCAAAATGACCATAATACCCCTGGTACCAAAATTACCAAAATACCCTTAGGACTAAAGTCAAACATCTAACATACATCTTTTTACATACTTAGCGAGTAATGAACACTATTCTACGTGCATAGGACTTGCTTACCGGTGGAACGGAAAGTTGAGCACTAACGGTGGAATGGGCAATTGTGGAACTCCTAAAGAAACCAGAAATTTTTAAAACTGCAACGGATGAGCTCGATCAAGTGATAGGCCGAGATAGATGGGTGAAAGAGAATGACATGCCCAACCTTCCATACATAAGGGCAATTGCTAAGGAGACAATGAGGTTGCATCCAGTTGCACCAATGTTAGCTCCACGAAAGACGCGAGGACTGTAAAGTTGATGGTTATGACATTCCAAAAGACACGTGCATGATGTTTAACGTAAGGACCATAGGAAGGGATCCACAGTTGTGTGATAAACCCGAAGAATTTTGTCCCGGGAGATTTATTGGAAAGGATAAGGATGTGAAAGGTACTAATAATTTAGAGTTGTTGCCTTTTGGTGCAGGGCGAAGGATGTGCCCTGGTTATAGTTTAGGACAAAAGGTGATTGAGTCGAGCTTGGCTAATCTGCTTCATGGGTTTAACTGGAACGGTAAAATGACAAAAGAGGATCTACAGATGGAAGAACTGTACGGGTTAACGATTTCTAACACTTGTCACAATTGCTAATCCAAGGCTTCCACTTGAAATGTACTCGTTTGATCATATATAAATGTGGTTTTACAAGGTTGAAACTAGAGTTATCACAGATATATCAACATGTACAATGTGTTTGTGTTTAATAAAGCTTTGCTAATTAAGTGCCTAACTAAGACCTGTTATGAAGTTTTAGTACCAAGTGATGATCAGTAAGGTATTGATTGTAGATTGTCTAGTTATAATCAAATCATTGTTCTCAAGCCAGAGATGATCGAGTATCCGAAAAAAATCCATCTAACATTAGGCATAACATTAACATTGTCTTATCTCAAAATCATTTTCTAATCTACACTAACTTATTATCATTGTTACCTTTTAAGAAAAAGCAAAACCAATACAAAAATATCTGGTTTTTGCTTTTTAGAAACATTTTGTTTCGGTTTTTAGAAACATTTTGTTTCGGTTTTAGTTACGGTTTGGTTCTCAGTTTTTCCTCTCCTCCACCTCCACGGCCGTGGTTTCAACTAATAGTGGAGGAAATGGTATTGATATATTTGACAAGGGTTATCGCTCATTAAAATAGAGTTTCTGCATGAGTTCGAAGAAGAAGATGGATAAGAAGGTGAGAGTGCTGAGATAAAATCACAGTAGTAAAGCACACGCAGATCATTTCACAAATACATATAAGTTCACACATAATTAGTTTACCTATGTCACAATAAACATTCTACAATATTATCATAAATTGGTAAGGCGAAAAGTACAAAAAAAAAACAAATTAGCTAAATACGTTATTAATAGAAATAGTAAAACGATCAAACAGTACGTACAAGTGAAGATGGGCAGCTTTTATGGAGAGCAATGAGTAAGTTTGAACACACACCGAGACCATTCACCAACTAAACTTAGTGAAGAGCTTGTAAGTGTTTCCCATTCTCCTTTAAGACCATTTCTTATTTCACAACGTTTGAGGTCAAGCCAATTTCCAGATTTGTTTTCCGTCACCCCCATATCAGTTAGCTCCAAGAAGTAATCAGCGGCTTTGAGCCTCATCTGAAGATGTGCCTCTACGTAAAGGGGCTGGCAAATAGAAAACAATGCATCAAAGAGGTATACTGAGTTCTCCACCAAACCATCATCTGAAAATGTTTCAAACGATAGTTTTTTAACATTGGTAGCCGGAAACAGGACCCGCAATCTCACATCATCAATGCTGAATGGCTCTAGAACAGCAGATTCAAAACTTCGTATTACAATGTTAAACTTGCTTGATAAATTGAGGCATTCCCTCAACTTAATAAAGAACAAATCATCGATGGGACGATTCACCACCAGAGTTAGCTCAATTTGCGCGGGAACAATGGTTGGAAACCGCAGACTAGGCATTGCAAAGCTTTTGTACCGGAAAGAAAGTAATTTGGGAGCATTAACTTGTATTTCTATTGGCCTGAATTGACTTAATTGTATAAACAATCTCTGCAACGAATTGGATCTGATATCCAAAATTTCCACCCTACACCTATTGATCTCAAGGGTTAAACTCTTAAGAAAAGGAAACTTGGTACTGATAATGTTACATAATCCATCATCATCGAGGGTCAGACCTTTTAAACATAACTTTCTCATGCTCCCTATTGAATCTGCAATGGATAATACAGGTGTATCTAGTATCCTTGTTGTCTCGTATATCAGTGAACACAGGCGTGGAACATCATTAATTTCTAAAGTCTCACTACCTGGAGCAATTTTTAACTCTTGAAGATGAAGGAGCTTATTTACCTTTATCTTATCCAAGCCTTCAAGAAGCCTAAGGTTGATCTTTTCAAGTAACTTGCAGGTAGATAATAAGTTATGAAGCACCTCTTCATGACTTATGTGCACATCAAGCAACTCTAGTACTCGCAGGTTCACGCAAACAATCAAAGGATTGCTGCTAATGTGAAGGGGGTAGTTCTTCTTGAGAGGGCACTCCATGTGAAGGGAAAAATCAAGTTTTATACTTAATGTATTTAGGTTCTCACTTGAGAATATCTCATCTGGCAAAGTAAATGAAGCAATGTCATCAACGACTGTGAGGAGAAGCTTCTTAAGAGAACTTTTAGAAGCTACACGCTTAATAAACTTTTCAGCACGAGTAGCCGACTTTGGCTTGCGGATGCCAAAGTGAATATCACATGTTATGATTGGTATGTTGTCCCTGTAATACCTCCGTATAGTCCGTCTAATCAGCTTCAAGTACCTTGTTTCTTGCTGTTTAGTTAGACACTTACTGGATTGGCAAAACCTCAGAGTGGGGACGGTTGACCAAGCGTGTAGCCATGACTTGGACAAGACGCAGGTGCGGGCTGCATCTTTTGGCGGCAACAATGCTTGAATATAATGAATCAACTCAGGTACATCTTCTAGTTGTCGTCTGTGGGCTAGTCCCATTCTCTTCACTTCCTCCATCTGCCACACGAATAACAAAAGACAATTAAAGAGATGGTTATGTTTAATATACAAAATCACTGACAATTCTGTTTAGTTAAACAATTTAAAGTTTTAAACGTTAAATTATTAGAATAAGAGCCACTGTCTATAAACCTGCAAAAAAACGGAACATTCCAATTGTTTAAGCTTATTTATGGGCTTATGAACTTGTATGTTTTCGGTTTATATTACGTAAGCTCAATTATCTGCGGCTTATTTGAAAATTATGGGCTTATATAAGTTTGTTATGACATAATAAACTTATATAAGCTCATAAGTCCCAAAATAAGCCAAGAAAACATATAAACTCATAAGCCCACAAATAAGCTTAAACTAACACCCTGAAGAACCTCCTAGTCCTCGAAAACTTTGCATGTAAGCTTATAGAGTGAAATCTAAACATCAAATTTGCTGGCCTCAGATATGCTAGTGACTTAGTATGCGTCAACCAATCACCCTAGTAATAAAGTAAACATCAATTTAAAGTATTTACCAAAGTGTTTAAATAAGCTAAATTGCCTTGAAACTGGAGATAGTAAGACTAAGGGGGTGTTTGCTTTAGCTTTTACAAGGGGCTTATGAGCTTACATATTTAAAAGAAGCTCATCAAAGTATTGGAATAAGCTAATAACCTTTAAGCTTATGAGCCAATATAAGGGGGTTTTAATAAGCCCATTTTGCATGGCTTACTAAGGTACACTTACTAAGGGGCTATATGCGAAGTGTTATAGCAAAGGGTAATTTCAAATACAACTTTTGTCATTTTATAATATAAGCTAGTGCAAACACTTGAGCTTAACAATAATTTATCAGTACCCTGAACTTAGCTAAGTGGAATTTTCAGCAGCCTAAACTTATAAAGGCGTAACATGGTACGCTAAATTTAACTAATTTGAATTTCTACTACGCCTGTTAGGAACTTAACGGACGTTATCCTCAAAATTACAATACTCATAATATAACTACCAAAAAAGGGGTACAAATGTAGAAACAAGCCAAGCCGGGCCCGACCTTGCCAAAGCTCGAGCTCGGTTCGTTTACGATCATAAGTATCGAGCTCGATGTCGTTTCAAGCCTTCTACTTTTAGCTTTAGTTGAACTCGTAACATATTTTACAAGCTAGAAACCAATTCATTTTTATAAAGGTAAATAAAACTCGACTAGAGCTTAGTTTGTTAAGTGCATTACGCTCGAGCTCGTTTATTATGCTCTCGTTATCTATAAATATACATATATACATATACAATTATACGTGATAAACTCATATATATAAAGCTAAGGCTTTAACTTGGTTATTAAATGAGCCCCAAACAAGGCTTGAGTTGGGGCTTGAGCTCGTTTAAGCTTGGTTCGTTACAAGCCGAACTCGAACTCAAAGCATATGATCAAAAGGCATTGTAATTTCTATAAAATATCCCAAATGCACCGGATGAAAAGGCATTATAACTTTAGTACTTTCTTAGTTTAGGTGAAAAATAGATTTAACTTCCATTGAACCAAATCATTTTAACTTAAATCGCATTTTTCGTTTAGAAAAAAATTGTGTACCCATCCTGGTTGGTCACTAACTGTAATTTGGGTAAATTACACTAGATTCCTAACGGGCCTAAGTGTTAAAAGTTTAACCAAGTTTAGGGTACGATGTAGCTCCGCGTGCGCTCGCTCGCGATTAGGATTTTGGGGCCTTATATTTTCATAGCCAGCTCCAGTTTTCTGGCTTATTTTGAGAGTTATGGGCAATAAGCTCATAAGCCCACATATAAGCCGAAACAAACACCCCTTAAACTTTCACGGCTTATTTGGTTTTGGGCTTATGATTCATAAGCTCACTTTTTGGCTTATTTTGAAACTTCTCGGCTTATATTATATGACGAAAAGTTTCAAATAAAGCCCAAACAAAAAGTGATCATATGAACATAAGCCCAAAAAACAAGTAATAAGCAACATTTTAACGTTATTTTAGTAAGCTAATACGGGATTATGAGCAAGGGTTTTATAAAACCCACAGAAGCTTAAGCCCAAATAGCTTGAAATAGTTACCTTGAAATCAAAGATCCAGAATTTGGTTTGAAACTTTTAATGGCAAAGCTATTATTTTATTTGATGAATAAATTGTATGTTACAGTAGTATTTTCATCCTGCAACGAAAGTACTACTATTGTACTATCATAATATATTTTAATGTTTAACGTATCGGGGGTGGGTAGGTAGATTGTGTGGCCTGAATTTTGCTATAACAAGCGTGATAGCTCGCGCGTTGCGGCGGAACTTATTTTTTCCCCCCCCCCCCCCCCCCCCCCCCCCCCCCCCCCCCACCCAGACCCCCCCTCTCCACCCAATCATGATTAATAAGAAGTGAAGCTTCATGCGAAAGTTTTGACCCTTTTTTTTGTTCAACTTTATGTTACATAAATTTGGTACGAAAAGCCTCTCATTTTACTTAAATTTGTATAATACTTAAACTGTTGAATAGATAATTATTATTATTTTTTCCATTCATTTTATTATTTTTCTCGAATGAATATTTTTTCATATGCATTTTCCAGACTATATATAAATGTACTTTTACGCGTTTGTACAATTGAAATATCTTGACACACGCGTTGCGGCAAACTTATATATCTTTGGTTGTCGAATATATATTTTGGTAGTTGTTTCGGTAATTTCTATTTATCCGAAATCTTTAAAATGCAAAACTTGCTCATTTTAACTCCGTTTCGCTTGTTCTTTATATATATGAAATCATGATGAAATAATCTATTCAAATAAAATAATCACTTTTTTATAAAAATCTGAGTCAAAACAGTATTTTATATATATATATATATATATATATATATATATATATATATATATTGGGTAAAGGGTTTCCCCGGTAAAATATATTACTCCAAAAAAACGTTGAAGTACAAAAGGTGTAGGTGAATCCTACAACCCATCCCGTTACATGGGAAAAACCAAGAAAGCACCAAGGTGCAAAAACTAAAGACCACAGAAGATTGACAAACCAATCTCAAGACCTCCATACATCAAAAGCTAAAGACAAAGCTAAATCATAGAAAGACCATCCTATCTTTCGAGAAGCAAACAAGCAAGAAAAACTATTTCCTAGCTCGACCTTTAAGTCGGATATCAAATTGATCTTCAAACTTATTCCCTTCTGGATATAACACTTCATCCACTTCATCATCAGACTCAACGTCTTCAGCCCACTCAGACAATGTTTGCTTGTTAGTCTCATTTGCTTCATAACTGTTATCCATAAGAGCATCAAATGAATTTTTAATTGAAACAGAATTATCCATAGTAGAGGCTTTAACAACAATTGGCTGACAAGAAGAACCCTTTGTATTACCATTAGCTCCTAAGTTAGAAGCATCATCCATATCCTTGCCCGATTTAGAAACAGGACGATATTGAAAGTTTTAGAATTTGGTTTAGAAAGCTTAATACCACTGATTTGATGATGTTGATTTGAACCCGCTTTCCCTTTCTTTTTTTGGCCTTTTACTTCAACAAAACCTTCTTCTTAATCCTCCATATGACTAGGCTTATTGGTAACCATAGACGAAACCTTAGGAACAACCTCATTAACATGATTAGGGCATGTAGTAGGGCTATGTCCAAAACTTTTACATTCTACACAATGTGGTGGCTTCCACTCGTACTCCACTCTAATAACTTCCTTAATATACCAATTTCCCTCCTCATTCGGAATTGCCATAATAACTTCCTTCTTCAATTCAGAATCCAAACTAACTTCAATGATAGCCCGAGCAAAACCAATTCTACCCCATGACTCAACACACATAGAACTAGTGAACGCATCCAACATAATAGGTTTACCTATTTGAGTAGCAATCAAACTCAGCCCATCTTCCGAGTAAGCAAGTAACGGCACATTATGCATTTTAACCCAAACCGGCACTTTAGTGACCTCGCCTTTTTTCAATGACATACTAGAAGACCATTTAGTAAGGATAATGGGCGACTTACGAATAATCCACGGACCACTTTGCAACACTTGTTCTAAACCCTCTTTAGAAGAAAATTTAGATATGAAACCCCTTCATCATTCCTCATTAACTTTTTCAATCCGAATTTGCCCCATGTGTTATTAACGTAATTTTGCACAATCGAAAAAGCTAAACTCTTACCCACAAAATGACCAACAAGAGTGTTCTCATATATAACTTTTACCACATCCGCCACATTTGGAGGAAGGACACAATCATAGCTTTCTACATTTTCTTCGTTCACAAGCGTCCGAAAGTTAATCTTCTTGACCACTTTTACCTCATTATCAGACTTGAGAATACTTGCAAAAGAACTCGACACATTCTCAACATGTGTTGTCCCATTCAGATCCGTACCACAGTCCGAAGTTCCATTACAATTCTGGGTTGTTTCGTGCATACAAACAATATCATATTTCACACCAACTGTTCCGTTCGTAACTCCAGAACTTATGAACACGCCATTTCCCTTTTCAACATGTACATTAGTATCATTTTGAGGGTTGCTCTCAAAATAATCACCCATAATATCATGTTGCTGATTATCAATACACAAATCAGCCTTGTCAGGCTTATTTCCACCATCACACAACATTGGTTCCTATTGAGGTGTTGATGTGTTTCAAAAGCTTTAAATTTATAATGACTGAT
>BQNB010036898.1:0-49813 GCA_026074375.1 Tanacetum coccineum | reverse complement strand
TTTTCTTTTGTGAGATTTTTACCTTATATTTCTCTTGGTTGAGAAGTATTTTGGAAAGAATTCTTACGGGATTATTACTATATAAGTATATTGAATTTGTTTTACCACAATCAATGCCTATCTGTCGATCGTTCTTCATCATCAATGTAAGTTCATAGTCTCGCATTTCAATCTTTTCAATATTTTATAAACCCGCGAGGGGAATACATGCTCGTTTACAAACTTGTATATTTTACTACAGTACAATTACCTTTCAATACTTTGTGAGTTCATAGCCCCCTTTTTACTACTTAATTGTTTTACAAACTCTAAGGGGTGAATTACATTGCTTATTTTACTATTGGACACAAGTGTTTTTCTAAGTGTTTTCAAAGTGTTTTAAACTGTATGCTATCCAGATTACTGCCTGAATATTATTGCCTAAGTTACCACTATTGCCAATTAAGTCCCTACTATATCATGAACCGTCAATTGCTATTGTAGTGAGCGCGAGTGTTGTGGATAGATCTATCGGGACTGACAATCCCCACCTGGAATTTCTGGTCACAAGTTGACCATGGTGCATTTAACATTGAGAATACTTTTAGGTTGTTGGCAAGCATCCTATACATTTGGGGCACAAACTAGTTAAGGCTTCGGGTTCATGAGCTTAGTGCAATAATAAACGTTTTGGACTACTAAATGTGTTTTAGAGTCTATTATTACATCGATCTTGTGGTCCACCAATTTACCAACAAACCTATGATTTCACTCAACCTTTGTGTTGACTTTTAGCATGTAAATTTCAGGTCCTAGGGTATGAAGACTGAAGGGGAGCCGTGGCGGATATCAATGAAGATGGATTCTGTGTTTTATCTAAATTATATGCAACTTTTGTATTTCATAAAACTTAAGTCATCTTTTGAGATTTTGTTTAAATGCATGTTGAATGTTTATGACATCAAAAACTTATGGGACCTAATGTATTAACTCTGATATGTTGCTATAAATGAAATATTATCTTAAAACGTCCATTCTTGGTCATTTCCTATATCTTGTTTGTTGTACTTGATGTAGCACCCCAATGTTACTATTCCGCTGCTACCTGATTTTGGGGTTGTTACACAACACAAGATCATCTAATATAGACAACTCCACACTCCCATTCGAACACCTGGTAGATGGACTAAGGATCATCCTATAGCAAACGTGATGGGTGATCCTTCTCGCTTTATATCTACAAGGAAGCAACTTAAAACTGATGCCATATGGTGTTATTTTGATGCCTTCCTTACTTCAGTAGAACCCAAGAGCTTCAAATAAGCAATGACTGAACCGTCATGGATCGATGCAATACAAGAAGAAATTCATGAATTTGAAAGACTTGAAGTTTGGGAATTGGTGCCGTGTCTAGATAACGTGTTCTTGATCAAACTTCAATGGATTTATAAGGTCAAAACAGATGAATCTGGTAGGGTACTAAAGAATAAGGCTCGACTAGTTGCTCATGGATTCAGACAAGAAGAGGGTATCGATTTCGAGGAATCATTTGCACCGATTTCTAGAATATAGGCCATTCGTATCTTCGTAGCAAATGCCGCTCATAAGAATTTGACAATCTACCAAATGGACGTCAAAACGGCTTTCTGATGGCAGCTTCAAAGAAGAGTCTATGTTTCTTTCCAAAGGATTGTTGATCAGGACGACCCATCGCATGTGTACAAGCTCAAAAAGGCTCTTTACGGTCTAAAACAAGCACCACGTGCATGGTATGATATGCTGTCAAGCTTCCTCATCTCTCAACAATTCTCAAAAGGTGTAGTTGATCCAACACTCTTCACACGACATGCTGGAAACGACATATTACTGGTACAAATTTATGTTGACGATATAATATTTGCATCAACTAATATTGCCATGTATGATGAGTTTGCTAATCAGATGACCAATAAGTTTAAGATGTCCATGATAGGGCAAATGTCATTCTTTTTAGGATTACAAATATCTCAAAGTCCCAGAGGCATCTTTATAGACCAATCTAAATATGCTTCTGAAATTGTTAAAAAATATGGTTTGCATACTACTGATTCTGTCGACACACCCATGATTGAAAACAAGAAACTGGATGAAGATCTACAGGGGAAACCTGATGATGCTACACTTTATCGCGTGCATGATTGGATCCTAATGTATCTTTACATCCATAAGACCTGACCTAATTGTTGTCCTGCTTATGAGCCCGTATCAGCTAGCCTACCAAAACGTCACTCTACAAGAGGTGAAACGGATCCATTCTGTACCTTAACGGAACCATTCACATGGGTCTATGGTACTCGAAGGATACTGATATGTCACTCACAGCTTATGCAGATGCTGATCACGCAGGGTGTTAGGACACTAGACGTAGTACATCAAGAAGCGCTCAGTTCTTAGGAGACAAACTTGTTTAGCTGGACCATCAAGAAACAAACAAGCACTGTTATCTCGAGTACATAGGGCTGAATAATTGTCATTGTCTGGATGTTGATCACGAAAATCCTAGTGGATGCGTTCACAACTAAACAGACATGTTTTAAAATTCAATATGATGCATCTGTACTGCGACAACAAGATGCATTTCTTTATGCTTGGCAACATGTTCAACATCAATGAGCTAAGCACGTCGATATTCGCTACCATTTCATAAAGGAGCAAGTGGAAAATGGAATCGTGGAGCTATACTTTGTCCGAACTGAATACCAACTGGCTGACATCTTACTAAACCAGTTAGCCAGTCTACGAGATAGATTTAGACTTCTTTAATCGGATAAGCTTTGTATGAAAAGCATGTCTCCAGAAATGTTGAAACGTCTGGCAGAGGAAATGGATGAGTGATGGTGGTAACTCATATCCTGTATATATGTACATATGAAAACATAAAAATCCAAAAAGATTTTCCTTTTATAAAATTTTACAAAAACAAAAGAAAAAATTAAAAAAATATAAAAATATGTATCTTTGGCATGTCTTCTGAAAGTCGATAACATTTACGGCCTTAGAAATGTCATTTAATAATGATATGAAGCTGTAAATGAAGTTCGAGCATAAGTTTCAAAAAGCTTTCAAAACATGCCAAAATGGCTTGCTATTATTTCAGATAGCAACCCGGTCATCATCTTCAAGGAAAGTATGTCCTCAAAAAGACAACTTGACCTCATAACGGGAATTAATTTTCTCGGGAATGAATTACTTTATAATCATTCAAAGGCTTGTGATTATTTTGCATCACAAGTCGTGCTTCTTATAATCCGTAAGTGTACGTGTTAGTGCGCTTATGTGTCAAAATAAGAGAAATCTTATTTTTTTGGGTGTTGCTTTTCAAAATATACAATAATCATCTTTGAGATTCAACAAATCATCATTTTCTAAGACAATTTTGATCCATCAAAGAACGACTACAACTCTTTTAATAGAAAGCGGGTCATTATTTGAGGGGGAGATACTGTCAAAATCATCTTCTTCATAATTAATACGGTGTCAATCGGAAAAGTTTTTAATGGTGTCGGGTGAATAATTAAAGGGGAGTTGAATAAATGTCCAACTCAATTGGGTGTGTATTTCTATTTGTTTAATCGTTTTGGGGTATGAATTCAATATGTTGAACATTTTCCTTGTTTACTAAACCTTAAGGACTAGTTTTTCCCTTTTTCTAAAGTATGTTTTCCTTAGGAATAATTTTTAAGAACAGTTGAAGTGCTTATTGAAACCTTAAGGGGCGATTTTATGCCAAAAACACAAAGTTTTTAAAACATTTTCATCCCCTTCCCCCCCCGCTTTGTTATAACACACTGAACACACACTCCACCGGTCAATACCCTTTTCTCCATTTTAAACGTTACAAGACCTTCAATAAATTTGTCCCCATTCTTGTTAATAAGCTAAAAGGTAAACTATCAATGCTAAAACTGAACCTTCCTTATCGACCCTAAATTAGGATTTTGCTCAAAACCCTAATATTTAATTGAAATTTATCATCATAGAAAAGTGATGAAAAATTAAATTGGATAGAGGGGTTTTGGTCACTTAGGGGTCTAGTTGTTGTACCCATACCAGTTTTTAATGGGGATAACTCGTTCATAAGTTTTGCTCAATTCTTAATGTCAAAAATTATTAAAAATGGGTAAAAACTTGAAAAAGTTTATGTTTTTGGGGTTTAGAAGTGCTATAATAACTGTTTGATTGCATTTGAATGTTATTAAACATGGTTGTATGTTAAATCTTGATTTCTTGGGTTTTTTGTGTCTTTTGGGACCGAATAAGCAAGAGTCAAGATTTTTGTGGTAAATTCATGTTGAAAAGATGTTAGAATGACTCATTAATGCTGTAGCTTCATGTTTAAATGATTATTGTGGCTTAAAAGGGTGTGAAATGTTTATGTAAAAATTACACAGGCGATCTATACAATAGATATTTTCACAAGCGATTAATACATATAAGTATTTACACAGGAGATCAATACATAGACATATACGCAGGCGATCAATACATAGATTTTACATAGGCGATATATACGTGCATCTGTTACACAGGCAATCTATACATACTTAAGTACAACATGTGATCAATACATAGATTTTACATAGGTGATCTATACGTGCATCTGTTACACAGGCGGTCTATACCTACTTAAGTATAACATGCGATCAATACATAGGTCTACCTCAGGTGATCTATACACACATGATTACACAGGTGATCTATACATATCATATAGGCGATCTATACTTGATTTTTCTAAATAGAATTAATCTCGTAATCTTGGTAATTCAACCTTATAGCCTAATCTAAGTATAATTTTACCCTATCTTGTCATTTAGTGATTAAATTAGGTGTAATTTTTCCTTAGAAATCTTAAGTGTTTGCCTTGATTTCATTAGTTTGCCTATAGTCTATGTGGTATATGACAGTGTGTGTATCCTAGTTGCATGTGAATCGGTTATTTGCATTGTGTGCCTTTGTATCAATTTGTTGCCCAATAATTGCTTGCCTATCCCCTATAGTAAACCATGTCTTGCATCAATAATCTTAAATCATGATCTAGATTGTCCATCTGTGCTATACTATAATATAGTAATATAGATATATAATATTATATATATAATTTATAATAATATATATATAAATATATATCAATATATATAATATATATATATATATATATTTAGATATATATATATATATATATATATTAGATATATATATATATATATATATAATATATTGCATATATGGACAATCTAGATCATGATTCAAGATTATTAATGCAGCACAGGGTTTACTATAGGGGATAGGCAAGCAATTATGGGCAACAAATTGATACAAAGGCACACAATGCAAAGAACTAATTCACATGCAACTAAGACATACACACTGTCATATACCACATAGACTATAGGCAAACTAATGAAATCAAGGCAAACACTTAAGATTTCTAAGGAAAAATTACACCTAATTTAATCACCAAATGACAAGATAGGGTAAAATTATACTTAGATTAGGCTATAAGGTTGAATTATTAAGATTACGAGATTAATTCTATTTAGAAAAATCAAGTATAGATCACCTATATGGTATGTAAGATCGCCAGTGTAATCATGTGTAAATAGATCCCTGAGGTAGACCTATGGTACTGATCGCCTGTTACTTAAGTAGGTATAATCGTCTGTGTAAAAATGCATGTATGATCGCCTATGTTAAAAATCTATGTATTGATCGCCCTGTTGTATCTTAAGTATGTATAGATTTTCCGTGTAACAGATGCCCACGTATAGATCACCTATGGTAAAATCTATGTATTGACGCCTGTGTATATGTCTCGTATGATGCCTGTGTAAATACTTATATGTATTAATCACCTGTCAAAATGATTGTATAGATCGCCTGTGCAGATATTACATAAACATTTCACACCCTTTTAAGATACAATAATCATTTAAACCTGAACCTACAACATCATTGAGTCCTTCTAACATCTTTTCAACATGAATTTACCACAAAAATCTTGACTCTTGCTTTATTCGTCCCATAAGAACACAAAAACCCAAGGAAATCAAGATTTAACATACAACCATGTTTAATAACATTCAAATGCAATCAAACAGTTATTATAGCACTTCTAAACCCCAAAAACATAAACTTTTTCAAGTTTTTACCCATTTTTAATAATTTTTGACATTAAGAATTGAGCAAAACTTATGAACGAGTTATCCCCATTAAAAACTGGTATGGGTACAACAACTAGACCCCTAAGTGACCAAAACCCCTCTATCAATTTAACTTTTCATCCACTTTTCAATGAGATAAAATTTCAATTAAATATTAGGGTTTTTGAGCAAAAATCCAATTTAAGGTCAGATAAGGAAGTTTTAGCATTGATAGGTGTACCTTTTAGCTTAATCACTTAATGGGAACCAAATTTCCTTGAAAGCTTGTAAGTAAAAATGGAGAAAAGGGTAATTGAAGTGAGTGTGTGTTGTCGTGGTGTTTTAACAAAGACGGGGAAGAGTGATGAAAATGTTTTAAAACTTTGTGTTTTTGGCATAAATGCCCCTTAAGGTTTAATAGCACTTCAACTTTTCTTAAAAACTTATCCTAAGGCAAACATAATTTTAGAAAATGGAAAAACTAGTCCTTAAGGTTTAGTAAACAAGAAAATGTCTCACATATTGCATTCATACCCCAAAAAGATTAAACATATAGCAAATACAACCCAATTGAGTTGACATTTATCAACTCCCCTTTAATTATTCACCCGACACCATTAAAAACTTTTCCGATTGACACCGTATTAATTATGAAGAAGATGATTTTGACAGTATCTCCCCCTCAAATAATGACCCGCTTTCTATTAAAAGAGTTGTAGTCGTTCTTTGATGGATCAAAATTGTCTTAGAAAATGATGATTTGTTGAATCTCAAGATGAATGATGTCAATATTTTGAAAAGCAACACCCAAAAAAATAAGATTTCTCTTATTTTGACACATAAGCGCACTAACACGTACACTTACGGATTATAAGAAGCACGACTTGTGATGCAAAATAATCACAAGCCTTTGAATGATTATAAAGTAATTCATTCCTGAGAAAATTAATTCCCGTTATGAGGTCAAGTTGTCTTTTTGAGGACATACTTTCCTTGAAGATGATGACCGGGTTGCTATCTGAAATAATAGCAAGCCATTTTGGCATGTTTTGAAAGCTTTTTGAAACTTATGCTCGAACTTCATTTACAGCTTCATATCATTATTAAATGACATTTCTAAGGCCGTAAATGTTATCGACTTTCAGAAGACATGCCAAAGATACATATTTTTATATTTTTTTAATTTTTTCTTTTGTTTTTGTAAAATTTTATAAAAGGAAAATCTTTTTGGATTTTTATGTTTTCATATGTACATATATACAGGATATGAGTTACCACCATCACTCATCCGTTTCCTCTGCCAAACGTTTCAACATTTCTGGAGACATGCTTTTCATACAAAGCTTATCGATTAAGAAGTTAAATCTCTCTCGAGGCAACGGTTTAGTAAAGATGTCACCCAGTTGGTATCTAGTCCGGACAAAGTATAGCTCCACGATTCCATTCTCCACTTGCTCCTTTATGAAATGGTAGCGAATATCGATGTGCTTAGCTCTTGAATGTTGAACATTGTTGCAGCATAAAGAAATTGCACTCTTGTTGTCGCAGTACAGAGGAATCTTATTGAATTTAAAACCATAGTCTGTTAGTTGTGAACGCATCCATAGGATTTGTGAGCAACATCCAGACAAGACAATATATTCAGCCTTTGTACTCGAGATAACAGTGCTTTTTTGTTTCTTTGATGACCAGCTAACAAGTTTGTCTCCTAAGAACTGAGCGCTTCCTGATGTACTACGTCTAGTGTCCTGACACCCTGCGTGATCGGCATCTGCATAAGCTGTGAGTGACATATCAGTATCCTTCGAGTACCATAGACCCATGTGAATGGTTCCGTTAAGGTACCGAAGGATCCGTTTCACCGCTTGTAAGTGCGTTTTGGTAGGCTTAGCCTGATACCGGGCACATAAGCAGACAACATAGTTAAGGTCAGGTCTACTGGATGTAAGATACATTAAGGATCCAATCATGCCACGATAAAGTGTAGCATCATCTGGTTTCCCCTGTAGATCTTCATCCAGTTTCTTATTTTCAATCATGGGTGTGTCGACATAATCAGTAGAATGCAAACCATATTTTTTAACAATTTCAGAAGCATATTTAGATTGGTTTATAAAGATGCCTCTGGGACTTTGAGATATTTGTAATCCTAAAAAGAATGACATTTGCCCCATCATCAACATATTAAACTTATTGGTCATCTGATTAGCAAACTCATCACACATGGCAATATTAGTTGATGCAAATATTATATCGTCAACATAAATTTGTACCAGTAATATGTCATTTCCAGCATGCCGTGTGAAGAGTGTTGGATCAACTGCACCTTTGGAGAATTGTTGAGAGATGAGGAAGCTTGACAGCATATCATACCATGCACGTGGTGCTTGTTTTAGACCGTAAAGAGCCTTTTTGAGCTTGTACACATGTGATGGGTTGTCCTGATCAACAAATCCTTCTGGTTGAGAAACATAGACCTCTTCTTTGAGCTCGCCATTCAAGAAAGCCGTTTTGACGTCCATTTGGTAGATTGTCAAATTCTTATGAGCGGCATTTGCTACGAAGATACGAATGGCCTATATTCTAGAAATCGGTGCAAATGATTCCTCGAAATCGATACCCTCTTCTTGTCTGAATCCATGAGCAACTAGTCGAGCCTTATTCTAGTACTCCTACCCAGATTCATCTGTTTTGACCTTATAAATCCATTGAAGTTTGATCAAGAACACGTTATCTAGACACGGCACCAATTCCCAAACTTCAAGTCTTTCAAATTCATGAATTTCTTCTTGTATTGCATCGATCCATGACGGTTCAGTCTCCATCTTCAAGCAATGTACAACACATGATTTAAACAACTTCCAACTCTTAATAGGTGCCTCAAATTGCCATAAACCATCAGTAGCAACAGGTTCAAACATGACCTTTAAAGGCCAAAATAATCATTTTTCCAGATCACTCTTTGGTAATTCTTCCTTGAACCTATCTTTGACCAGCTTCCATAAAGTCACGATGTAACACCCCCAAAATCAGACTATGCAGCGGAATGGTAACATTGGGGTGCTACGTCAAGTACAACAAACAAGATATAGGAAACGACCAAAAATGGACGTTTTTAAGATAATATTTCATTTAATGCCATAGCAAAATATCAGAGTTAATACATTAGGTCCCATAAGTTTTTGATGTCATAAACATCCAACATACATTTTAATTAAACATAATCTCAAAAGATGACTTAAGTTTTATGAAAGATAAAAGTTGCATATAATTTAGATAAAACACAGAATCCGTCTTCATTGATATCCGCCACGGCTCCCCTCCAATCTTCATACCCTAGGACCTGAAATTACATGCTAAAAGTCAACACAAAGGTTGAGTGAAATCATAGGTTTATCGGTAAAAAGGGTGGACCACAAGATCGAAGTAATAGTAGACTCTGAAACACATTTAGTAGTCCAAAACGTTTATTATTGCACTAAGCTCATGACCCCGAAGCCTTAACTAGATTTGTGCCCTAATCAGAATATAGGATGCTTGCCAACAACCTAACACCTCTCAATGTTAAATGCACCTTGATCAAACTAGTGACCCAAGGAAAGGTGGGGATTGTCAGTCCCGATAGATCTATCCATAACACCAGCGCTCACTATAATAGCAATTAACGGTTCATGATAAATAGGGACTTCACGGCAATAAGGTAACTTAGGCATTAATAATCAGGCAGTAATCTGGATAGCATACACTTTGAAAAACACTTGTGTCCAATAGTAAAACAAGCAATGTAATTCACCCCGTAGATTTTGTAAAACAATTGTAGAAAAAGGGGGCTATGAACTCACCTTGAGTGAATGGAAATCAACAAGTATTCAAAATAGAAAATGCGTCACGAAGGAATCCGAAGGCAACCTAATCCAATATAGGTCGTATAAGTACTAAACACTTTGATTATTTATAGGTCGTATAGCTCATCATACTATCGTTCGGGCTATCATAATTAAGAGGTCGTGTAGTGAACGTATGAGGAGCTAGGACACTTTAAATCGTAAATCCAACAACTCGTCGATACGCCACCCCGAAGAGGCCTCATTATGAAACTCCCTAGTAATATAGTACTTTGATTAATACCACATATAGGTCTATATAGTTCAATCACCATCTAATTGTTTTGGTAAAATTGTGTTTAATAAGTAAAAACGTTTATAATTGCCTCTTTAGTAAAAACGACATAACTTTCGCGTTTTAAGCCCGATTTTAACGTTTCTTATGCCCACGCTTTCGTATTAAGACGAGTTATCATAAATTTACATTTTTGAACTTTGGACCTTCTGGTGAACAGTAACTTTTACTGTTCACACCAGACCCTAATTTATTTAAAATCGTATTTGTTGTCGTAAAACCCGTAAATGTCGTATTTTATTCGTTATAGCTCCGTTTTTAACGATTCTTTCGAGTACGATCTCGTAATTAAAAGTTATATCATATTTTTGATGTTTTAAAAATATCACTTTCTGTAATGAATAGTAAATTTTATAAAAATAATTTTATAAATGTATTTCTCGTTGTAAACTCGTAACTAACGTATCTTTTTCGTTATAAATCGGTTTTTCAAGTTTCTTATCATTTTGGAATCGTCATGAGGCGTATTATTTTTATATAATGTCAAACCTACTGTATGAAACATGAATTTAAAACAGCCCTTTATAACATTTATGTATACTTTTAATCATAACCTTCTTAAGTAAACCTTAAAACCCTAATTTATACAAAATCATGTTTATACTTAAACAACATGTCAACATACTTATTAATCCATTTTTCTATGATATATATAACAATATGACATAAGAAAAAAATATGTAAATTCATAAACATAAGTGATAACTCATTTTACATATTAAAAAGTCCTAAGTGGTGATTTAGCCATAAAGAACATGTAACACATAAAATCATGATAAATAAAAGTATGAAGGTATTAAGAAGACCTTAGGAAGGATGTATGTGATGAGAAATAAGTGCTAAACCCGTGTTTAGACTCAAAACCAAAGCTTGCACAATGAAAACCCTAGTTTTCCTAGTGAAAACCCTAGCTTCCCTTTTCTTGATTAAAGCTTGGATATGGTTAACCAATGCTTGGAACCATCTTAGAATACCTTAGATATGATGTGTATAAGTGTGTATGGGTTGTAGAAAAATTAATATGGATTACCCAAAAGGGGTGTTTCTTGCCGTGGCTTTTCAAGAGGAAAAAGGGAGAGAAAATTGATTTTCTTATCAAGAGAAGTGTTGTATGATTTTATCTAACAAAGGTGCAAGTATATATATACTTAGGAAGGTCTTGGTGGTCAAAGAATGCACTAGAGGGGGGGGGTTCGGTCCAAGGAACACAAGGAAACAAGGAGAGGAAATTAAGGATGACTAAGTAGGTCTTTGATGTACATTGCTAGTTAATTAATGTTATGTTCTTTGGTTCCCTAATTAGGAGGTGATCCCATGAAATCAAGGAAAGTGTTTCACTAGTTAATAACTTTGTTATTTAGAAAATTTTAGGTATTGGGTATAATTGTGGGTATTTGTTGAAGCGTAGAAAAGTTTTGGGGGTTCCGGGAATACCTAAACGTAATTTATCGCGAAACGTAATCAATTTACGTAACCAATAAAAATAAAATAAACAAAGTTAATAATTATACTCAATTATCCTCAAAAAAATAATAACCCTTGCTTGATGTAAACTTTTAATTGTTTATGTCCCGTTTACCTAAACGATAAATTTTTTAACTTACGCGATTTAACTAATAAAAATAAAAGTAACCGCGTACGAGAAAGAAAAATAAATAATTAGTAAAATAGATGACGTCGTAAAAGACCTGAAAATACGGAATGTTACATGAACTTTTCACTCCCAACAATTATTATATATTGAGGTGAATGGCCATTGTCGAATTTCACTATGAACAACGTTTTGCAAAATTCTATGCTTCACATTCCACCCGAGAATAATGAGTTTGAAGGCGCGATTCATCCCATTACATTTCGTCGTCGCACTCCCAACTTTTGCGGCTAAGTGACCAGGCGTTGACACCCGCAGAGACATTAATCAGGACCTCACGGACCTTTGGTTTCAAAAACTCTTAGGTTTTCCGCATATACATATCTTATTTAGAAAAACTTAAATAAAATAGTCTTAACAAAATCAGATTTAAATTTAAGAAAAAAGATTTCCCTATATTTATTAATTCACGTTTACTACACTTAATATAATTATTCATTCTTAAGAAATCTTCGACCTTTAGAAGCTGTAACATCGGTTGTGAACGGCAAGATCCCAAACTTTTATCAGACTCAGAATTATTATTCTGTACTTTATGGGCTTTCTTTAGAAGCTGCAACATCGGTTGTGAGCCGGCAAGTTGGCACAACTTTGATCAGCCGCAAATTTATAATTATACTCATTTTTTCAGTTTTTTTTCATATTTAATACCATTTTTATTTTTTTTTGGGGGGGGGGGGGGGGGGGTTTTGTTTTTTTTTTGGGGGGGGGGTTTTTTTTTTTTTGGGGGTTTTTGTTTTGTTTTTTTTTTTGTTTTTTGTTGTGTTTGTTTTTTTTTTTTTTTTTTTTGGGTTTTTTTTTTTTTGGGGGGGGCTTGATAGAGAGAAAATATCGTTTAGAAAATGTAAGTATAAATTTGAACCTAAAATTATTGATATCGACTATACTATTAAAAAATTATTAATTTAAGTTTAATTTTCAAAAATAGCACGTATTATTAGTCCGTTAAATCTTATGAAAAAACCACAAATTACACACATGAAGCTCTTAAGATTCCAAATAATCCTCTATTTTAGCATCCCACTCACAATTAACTCATTATTTTTCGTTCCTTCGTAAAGATTCGGGAATGGCTTAGTCTAAAAGTTAAGGGGAACAAGTTTGAGCTCAACCACGCTCGATCGGGTCAAGATTTACTCTTATTCAATCCCACAGGAAAGTCAAAATGTGACAAAACAACTTTATTTTATTTTGCGAAAATTTTTAAATTTTTTCATTTTTTTAAAATTTTGGTGGTAAAAACGGGATTACGTGAAAACAACGACTGCAGGCACAATCAAATAGATAGACCCCCCCCCATACTAGAATTAAACATTGTCCTCAATGTTTTAAGAAGGGACTCTAAGTAAATCCTAAGCCGTTTATTAAGTATGCTTAAAGATAAACGTTATTCGATAAGATTTGGATATCGGATTCCCAAAATGAAGCTGAGGATATGAAGCTCTTGTGATCGAAGGACAAAACCGCGAGCACGAGAGGCTCAAAATCTGGGCAATCCTGACATAGCAAAACAAAACACGAAACATGGTAAAGGAAAGAGGCGGCCTCTCACAAAATAAACACATATTCATTTACACATAATTAAGCATACTACTACTACATAATACTATGATAAGCATGGGTAGTCACCCATGAGCGCTTTGTTTAAGGTCACTTAGCTTTGACCCAGATCCCCCCATACTTGAGTTTGTCAAGGGAGGATAGAATGGAGACACGGGACATCCATAATACGGATGTCCACCCTAAAGAGCAAGGAAAAAATCCTCCATGCTTTCAAGGAATTTTAATACTTTTGAAACTTTCGTGCCCCATGGAGATAATGCCGGGAGAAGAGAAGTATGAACTCTTTTAGAAGTGAGAATCCCAGGGTTGAAAACTTTTTCCTCATTTTTGGACGAAAACGAGAGTAAAGCTTCGAGCCCGGGAACTTCTTTATGGAAAGGAAGTTCATAAAGAGGAGGATTAAAATCCTAAAGAATTAAAGAAGCATTAGTGGCCTTCTTTACATTCTTTTCTAGTGTTGCACAGTTGGTGACTTCAAAGATGTTTTCATGAATGAGTATACCAGGATTAAATACCTTGTCCTCGTTGTCGGTTGAAGGCAAAGCATCAACCTCAGAAAAATCCTCATAGAAAACCGAGTCACACTCGGGAAAAGGAAGGAAATCACTTGATCCAGGAAGATCAAGTTCATCAATCAAGATTTTAGAATCTTTGATTTTCTCTTCCTTGGAGTCAAATGGATCATCATAAGTATCATCATTAACGGTTTCAAGATCAAAAAGATTATCATCATAATCATCCCATAATGGTGGGGATGAGTAATCAAGAGCATGTTCATCGGTGAACATCTCAGAAATGGTATCATCAAGATTGTCATCAAGAGAATTTTCATCAACCGAATCTTCGAGAATAGAATCCATTTCCTTGATAGGATCATGGTTAAGCAAATACTCTAATTCTCGAAGATCGGATTCGGCATCAAAGGGAAGATCATCATTTCCTGGTGGAAATGTGATAAGAGCGAGTTCATCGGCGAACTCCTCAAGAAAATAGTCGCTAGTCTCAGAAATCGGGAGACTAGGTGAAGAAGAAGTGGTACTGCCACTTAAAGAATTATGAAAAGGAGGGAGAGGAGATGAAGGATTACTATTTCCCGGTGGAAATGAATCACTTACGAGATAAGCTTTGAATTCTTCCCAAATTAAATCACTTTCTTCGATGGAAATAAGTATGGGGGAAGAAAAAGAAGACTTGGTCTCGGGTTTCGAAATCGAAGTGGGATTGCCACTCAATTGATTATCATGATATGGAAGGAGATCTTTGGTTTTATCAAAATTTAGCAAGTTCTCAATAATGTCTTCCTCCAGATCAAAGATATCATCATTAACTTCCGGTGAAGTTAAGTCGGTATGAGAAGTGAGAGAAGAAGTAGGATTGCCACTTGGATGATTTGTTGCAAACAAATCTTTAAGAATTTCCTCATGTGAAACATTGTAGACATCAATCATGTTGATTGATTCTTGATGAGGTTCGTTTGAATAGCTTGAATTGTCGTGTCTCATATTCAAGATTAGTCTTTCATTACCGTCACGAAGAATCATTTCTTCTCTATGAACGTCAATCAAAGCACGCGCGGTCCGTAAGAAAGGTCTACCCAAGATGAGGGGGACACGAGGATCGCTCTCATAATCCACAATGACAAAATCAACGGGAAATGTGAACTTTCCAACCAGAACAAAGACATCTCTTGCAATTCCGACCGGAGTTCAAATCTCACGATTAGCAAGTTCAAGGGTTATTTGGGTGGAAATAAGCTCGGGTAAACCTAACTTTTTCCAAACTGAGACTGGTATCAAGTTGATGCTAGCACCTAGATCAGCTAGAGCCTTGCACTTAAGCTCACTAAAACCACACAGAATGAGAAATTTCCCAAGGTCACCTAGCTTTTCGGGTAGCTTCTCAAGGATAACCGCTGAGCAATTTTCATTGAGGGGTATGTTTGCCAATTCAATAAGTTTCTCCTTGTTGGAAAGGAGAGATTTAAGCATTTTTGGTATTTCGGGATTAGAATCAAAGCATCGGCAAGAGAGATATTGATGTGAAGTTGTTTGAACATTTGCCAAAATTTGTGAATTTAGACTTCATCTTTCTCTTGCCGTTTTTCTTGGTTCATTCTTGACGTATAAGGGATATGAGGGTGACGAGGATCCCATTGGTGAATCACAAAGTTTTGTTGAGAAGGAGGTTTAGCTTTTTGGACATAAGGATGTGGGACATTAATGGTAAACTCACCATGTTCCAGGTCCGTTAAAGTCTCCTCTACACGCTCATCCTCCTCCGGATTAATGAATGGAGGAGGCATAGGAACGGTAGGTCCAACAAGAACAAGACCACTTCAAGTGGTAATGGCTTTTAATTCACCCTTTGGGTTAGCAACAGTGTTGCTAGGGAGAGATCTCGTACCTGAAGTAGAAGCGGTGTTCATTTGAAAGAAACTAGCCATCATGTTCTTAAGCTCATTTGTTTGATTTGACATTGAAGCTTGAATTGAAGATTGCATTTCATTCCTTATCTCATTTTTCACATTGTTAATTTGAGCTTGCATGGCTTTTATATTAACATCATTCATTTTCTTAATTTTCTCCAATTCACTTAAAGAAACATTTTGGTTTTGTTGAATTAGAGCTTGATAAGTTGGATTTTGATTGAAATTGTTTCCTCGGTTATATCCTTGAGGTCGGCTAAAACGGTTTCGATTATTTTGGCCATTTTGTTAAACAAAACCCGGTGGTTTTGTTTGATTAGCCACACCTAGAGGACGATAATCGGAATTACCCTAATTGTAGTTACCCGTGGCTGCTGCAACATATCCTTGAATATTATCCCGATATTTTGGGAAAGTGTTGCCATCGGCGGCGAGACACTGATAGTAAGGATGAGCACCACCGTACATAACACAAATCTCCTCAACAGCCTTTATGGAAGCTGGAGGTGGGGTAGCTTGAAATTGTTTAAGAATAGCCGTCATAGCGGTAGTCACAACACTCGTTTGCTGATTTACTGCATGAGTACGTTTGTCTATATCTAAAGAAAAGAATTACCATAACTTGATTTCACTTGAGAAACAACCGATTTGTTTCGTGAATTGCGGACCTTGGATTTGTTTTCGATAATCGTCAACACATCTTGAGTACTTCTTTCCAAGAGATTGCCATCGGCGGCAGAATTCAAGGAATCTTGATCGGCCACGACAAGAACTCTTACAAAACAAACCATAAGGACTCATCCATACCAACGGTCTAGAACCAAACCAAAAAGTATCGTCACCTTTAGACAAAGGAAAACAATCAAAACGCCGAACGGAGAACATAGAACATCAGTTCTATGATAACACCTTAGAATACCAACACGAGCGTTGGATATCTCAACGAACAACGAGCTAACGAACCAACTTAAGAATCGCTAAACAAAACAGACCAACCCAACGAAATAAAAAAAGAGACTACAATACCAACAAGTAATTACTAGTATCCGCAAACGATAAGAAAGGGAACTTACCAACTACGCACCCCAACCTAATATAATCTGCCAATCGGTTTTAAAGAGGAATTCTAACCACACAACCATCCTCACAGGATCTCACATCACATCTACACTACCATCTACACAACTATCCAGACTTACATCCTTACATAATACATACAAGCGAATCAAATGATCAATGCAATAAAGTCACAAGTCCACGTGTGTGTTGCCTTTATAATTATGTTCGCGACCATAATTATAATTGCACCTTTTTCACACGTGTACTTACTTCCAAGACCACACATCTTAATGATAACAGCACATACAAGGCCGACATAGCGCCAGTAAGCGCGACGTCCAAAGTATGAAGCTCAACACATGATAATCCATGCTAACTAACATAAAATCCCAATCGACCAAACGAAACGAGTAAGTCGACGAGAGTGTGAGACTCGAGGTAGATATAAAAGCAGAGGAGCGCTAGGCGTGAGAGTATAGGACGCGCGCGTGATTAAGACAAGAGATATTTTGAGCGTGAGAGGGGCACAGTCTATTCTGTGGTGTTGTGGTCGCTCACATGCTCTCGTCTCCGGCACGAGCGTGGCCACAACAATGCATACTAGGTTGTGACAGTGTCACCTAGTGAGTAAACAATCTCCCAACGATATCTCCCTAGGTAAGAATACAGACTAAAACAATAACAAAGGGGTATATTACTATTAGATCCCAAATGAAAAAGTATATATTCATATTAAATAGTAGTAATTCAAAATAGAAAGATTCGAAGCTTTTAGGTCGCGAGAACATACGGTATATACTAAGCACAAACTCTTATGCCCTAATAATACAACTATATGAGGGACCCTTATGCATAGTCTAGGCTTAACCACCTAGGTTCTCTATAACCTGAGGCCTGTACATCTGTCACACCCCGCCAAGGCGGAAACACGAGGCGTAAACAAGAATGGATATCATCACAACACAAGTGTCCTATAATAGAGAAACGAAAATGAAA
Organism: Tanacetum coccineum; assembly: GCA_026074375.1. NCBI lineage: Eukaryota > Viridiplantae > Streptophyta > Magnoliopsida > Asterales > Asteraceae > Tanacetum > Tanacetum coccineum. The sequence continues at coordinate 31,779 of BQNB010036898.1, read as the reverse complement.
ACTAAGTAAAGCAAAGACACAAAGTTCATAACAATACCCAAAACCTACTGGTGTCTTTTTATTAAAGAAAAAGAGGCCTCGCATAAATTACATGCAAAAACATTATCCAAACAATTCATGCAAACGCATTACAAACAAAACACAGAATAAACTCAAGAGCGAACTCCAATGTAATCCTAGCGGTCATTCTAGCCACTTCTCTTAGCTTTAATATCCTCATGAACCTCACCTAAAAATGATGCTTAAAAACGTCAACACAATGGTTGGTGAGAGTTACAAGTTTAAGACACACAAATCAATCCTTAAAAAAAACAAAATAATTTGCTGCGATTAACATAACATATCATAGCAGAACAATTTAAGCTAGCTATCGCATAGGCTATCATACAACTCACAATCAATCACAACAGGACGGAACATGCCCACGATCCACATAACAAAGCCTGGGGTAATCCATTATCCTCCGATCGAAATCACATAGTATGGAGTATATTTCACCCACCATTAGATTTAGAAGAGTAAGTCACACCCTCAACCGAATCCACACAGAAATGGGATCTATTTCAACCCTCCAATTAGATGTATGGAAAGGTAGAGTGCACAGACCCTCTTAACGGAATCACACAACAATCACAACAACATTAAGCATAACACCTATATTAACCACATTAAACGGTCATCCTAAAGTAAAACCACATAATCGCAAGGAATTAAACACATTCAAAACATCTTTGCATCATTTCCCAACCTAATGTAAAACATTAAAAGTGGGACTATGAAACTCACCTGATGCTTAGCTTCCCAAAAGAATCCAACAAAAGCTTCACAAATACTTCAAGGTAATCAAACAATTAAGCATCAGTCAGCTACCATCAATTAGGCATTCATCCCTTATGATATAACCTCAACTAAGATGATATCTAAGCTACTACCCATAGTTCTAATAACTTGTTTTAAACCTGTTTCAACTCTTATAACACCATTTATCAACATCAATACGACACTTTAAATTTCTGGATTAAGCAGAATTTTATACTCACTTACGCGTCCTAAACGTACCACTTAAACACTTTCACAATTCAACCAAAATTCACCATGCTACATATATGTCTTATGAACCTCTCCTAGCTCTCCCAAAGTCATTACCCTTTTACAAATACCCTTTAGAAATTCATTAATCCAAAGTGTCCAGAATTCGCCAGATTCCTAACCCCCTAATAAGTAAGACGTTTAGATAACCCACATAAACGTCATAACCTAACTTACTAAAATACAGGGGTCCACACAATATATAAACTAACTTTCACGTGATTTAGAGCCTCTAACTAGATGTCTAAGTATTTTTAGAAAATCAAAACCAAAACTAAAATTCGTCACAGTTTTACACACTGATTTTGTAAAGACTTTTTGACCCACTTCCCGACCATAAAAACTCACGAGACCAACTTGCTTGAAATAAACTCTCTGAGGTTATCTCCATATGTTGTAAATTGTTTATTGAGAATTTAAGATTGAGTTATATCTTACAAAACCAACCTAACCTTTCCTGCAGTGAATTAAACATTAATTCGAGCGAATCTAGAATCCTAACCGTCTAACCCAATCATGAAAACAATCAAAAGAATGATAAACAGAGATTTATACATCAAAACTTTTTAGAAACATAAAACCCTAATCAAACCCAAGCGAAAATTGCATGTTTAAAACCTTAAACCACCAGATTACATTAATTAAAATATAGACTAAATTAAACAAGGATTCAAAAATACCTTAAAACCTAAAATTTTTTCTTCTTTTTCTTCTCTTGAAATTCGGCCGATCAATAGAGGATCTAGGGATCATTTATTTTTGTATTTATAGGCCTCCTAAAAGATCCTAGATAAAAACTAGTTAGAATTTGATTCCAAGTAAAACTCATTTTCCTCTTTTTTTTTTAAACCGGCCGAATAAGCCTTTATGTATTTTATTATTATTTTTTTATTAATTATATAATTACTTGTATTTCCTTAAATTTTTATAAAAACCTTATTAATTTGAGCTAACATTTATGCTTAAACGAAAATGTCACTAACTTTTAACATAACTTTTTAACTTTTTATTTTCAACCTACTTTCAAAAATACTTTTGTCATTTCTCAAATGCACTTTCTTAAGAATAGAAAGTCTTCCAAAAACTCCTCATATCTTTAACAAACTCTTTCTTTCACAATGACACACTTCCCTAATAATTCATCACCTCGACATCACATATTAACCAAAATAATTCTCCAAAACATCCCAATCAATTTTTATTAACACTATAAGTGATAAAATGAAATTTCTCCATCAAATAACTCATTTCTCTTAACTTAACCTCTAAAATCTAAACTTATCTTAAATTACTAACACAAAAATACGTATACGTATAATTACTTCCATATTAACGTGAAACCCCTTCATCACCGAAATAAATTCCTTGTCACCAATAGTGAACAAATGAACATCACAAATTCAACAAAATCTAATCCCAATGAGAACGATCACACACAAAGGATTGATTTATCCAATCCTCACATAGCCCACACCAACACATATATGACACGTAAAAACACATACCATACATTGCAACAGATACATTTAGGTCAACACTACGGTTTGACCAACCTGCTCAAGACATGGTTGTCACATAGGTGCCAAAAGTGAAAATTGAATTATAACAAATAAACTCCTGTATGTTGTCTTCTAAGTTTTTAAATTTCACAAAATATGGCACGAATAAATTTTTGATCTTTTGGACGCGTACGGTTATCATCGGTTCAATGTGAATATACCATGATGATCGAAAAGATGCCATAATCACGATGGTATAAGTCTTAAGTCCCGCCGTTGAACGACACTCGAAACCGAAAAACCAAAACAACTTGAAAAGAACGTGTTTAACTGCTAGATATTGTCATGTTTCGCTCAATGAAGCTGGAATACATGTTTCACTCGAGTTATAACAAATTTGGCAGAGTTTCGTTCTATAAAATGTAATATTTTGCTCGAGTGCAACCTGTTTACATGTTTCGCTTAATTTGTGACAACATATTTCGCTTAACCCTGTTCAACATATTTCGTTTGTCTTTAAACATACATGTTTTGCTTAACCTGTATTTTTGAGATTCTTGTCTTGTAGCCAAAACATAAAAACTGTTGTCCTTTTCGTTTCAGCTAAAAAACGGGATATGTGTCTCCGATTTTTTTCAAACCGTGTGGACCACAAGAGAGGATAATAAACTAACTTCAAAAAGCTAAAATAAGCTTGTTTAACTTTGAATAAGCTTTAAGAATAAGCTTCTAAAATAAGTTAACACATAAGCTTGAAAATTAAGCTCTTAGCACCATAAGTTCTAAAATAAGCTCGAAAGAAGCTTTTAAGCAATGAGCCACAAAGAACTAACAACGATGAGCTAAGAAGAAGATGTCTCATAACAGGTAATTTTTTTGGTTTTGAAATGAGTAAAAACCTTAAAAACAAGAAAATAAAAACGTGTTCGCCCAAAGCCCACATACAAGTCACAAAGAATCAAAATTTTACAATTCCAAGAATGCTAGTTATTAGCCCATAAATGAATACACAGTATTCAAAAATATTTTTGTATTCAACAACTTCAAAAGGTTTTTGTATCCAACAACTTCAAAAGGTTTTGATATGTTTGATTTTGAGACGTGAATTTTAGAATGAAGTAAGCAAAAGTCAGCCAACACGGAAAAAATAAAAAAACTCAGAATTAGCTCACAAAAATAATACCACAACCGAACTCTAAACCCACCCGAGGCTCTTGATACCAAATGTAGAAACCCAAATAATCACTTCACTTCAAATTGATGAACAAGAAAATAAGCTAGGAGATGATAAGAATTGTAGAGAGAGAAACTAAAGAGAGAAAATTAAGAGAGAATAAATAGAGGTTGATTACAAATGAAAAATGTTTACAAATGAACCAACCACCTCACCTTCCTTGGTGAGGTGTATATGTATCAAACAAAAAGGCTTTCATGCCTTTAGTGATTCTACGGGCCAGGCTCGGGATTACTCGGGCTTTTGCCCGATACACGTGAACGGTTAGCTTACATATAAGAGCCCGTTTACCCGTCTAGCCTATTACAACGTATATTTAATTAATGACCGATCATATAATAAATGAACGAACTTCCTTGTTTGACTCAATATTTTGAGGCTAACAATATAGATATATATATACGTATATATATAGATATATATACATATATATATATATATATATATATATAAAATATAAAAAATATGAATATATCCGTATATAATATGTATATACAATATCATATGTGATAATATAAATATATTATATATATATATATATATATAATATTATATATATATATACACACATATGTATATGTATATACATATAATAAATGTATATACGTATTATATGTATATACGTAAGTATATGTAATAGGTAAATAAATATATAATATATAATGTGTCTATATGTACATATGTTCAAATGTATATATGTATATATATAATATATATATAATATAGATAAACATATGTATATAAAAAAAAAATTAATATTTCATATATATCATATGTACATATATTCATATATACATAATTGTACTGGATTACCATTTTCGTTTATCAATTTTAATAGTTTAGTATTATTTATTCATGTCAATATAGAGTCAAGAAAAAAACAGAAAGAGTTTTTTTTGATGAGAGTTTTGTAGAATCTGTATACCTTATCCAGTCTTCGAATACAACCACAGCCAACGTGTAATTCCCATATGATAGTTAACTAACCACTTCACTCAAATCCACCCAAATGTCACTCTCCCAAATGCCATCCGTTTCTGTTTACATGTATCCCACATAATTACACATCAAAACCCTTTAAAAGTCCTCTTTGATGGTAACTATTAGTACTTACGCTAGTGGTAGAGGTTTGATCCTTTATCAAGCCTATGATAACTTATATGCTATGACTAGGTAATGAGTGTTAAATTTTTGATTTCCATATTGTTATAATTCGTTATACACTGAGAGAGAGAGAATCCAAACACTTATTGTGAGGTGCTAGTGTATTTTTCTCATGCTTCAAAATTACGAAGGTCAAATTGGTTTGCAATGAAGCCTTTAAAGAGTAAGTTAAATGCCCCCGATATGTATCTTGTTAAGGTAGAAAAGCTTATTTGCTTGAGGACAAGCAAATTCCAAGTGTATGGGTATGTGATAAGGTGTAATTTTATACATTTTTAGGGTCATTTTACCCTTATAATCATGTAAAAATGTCTTGAATATGTGATTAATCATTTCTTTTTGCATTTTTAGCATTTGGATGACATTTGGTGGAAATACACGTGATTTGGACTCAATTTGGGAAGAATACGGACATGGTAGCTAACGGGTGTGAAGATTGATGAAAGATTCAAGACCAGACTCTAGAGACGTCGTCTGGATAATCCTGACCCCGTCTAGACTCAAGTGGGACGCCGTTTGAATCATGAAGACAACGTCTGGATCAGCCGTCAAGTTTGAAGACCCAAAGAAACCCTAGCTTGACGACGGCGTCTAGAAAATAACGACGTCGTTGCTCCGAATCTACATAAACAAGCTCAATTTTAAACGTTTACATAACACTTTTGATAGAAGAAATTAGGAGTTAAGTCGTGGGGAGAACTAGATTGTACCAGACTTTAATAGGAGTATTTTAGGTTTCCCACCCTTCTAAACTACCCTAGTTGCTTGATTCATCATATGAAGTTCTTTATCTCTTATCTTCAACATGTCTTATTGTTTGATATATAATTATGCTTCTTCTATCTTGAACATGTTAGGCTAGATCTTTTAAGTGTTTTCTTATGATTGTATGTGAATTGGTATGTAAATCTTAACTTTGTTGCCTCTTGTTGATGTGTGTGCATGTTTAGTCCCTTATCGCAAGATCTTGTAGTCCGATGATTCCGTAGAAAGATTCACCGAAATAGTCTTCATACTACCGTACCCGTGTGTGATGATCCCCTTAGTTATTAAATACAAACGCTATATCAAGACTATGGGGGGGGGGGGGGGGGGGGGCCTTGTAATAGTCATCATACTACCTTTTTTAATTGGTGCGTTGCTCTAGTTAATTATTTTGTAGACGGTGTTTTCGTGTAATTCGCCATGCATTAGAATAATACCTACATATACATCACAAGTGTGACAAGGCAATTGAGTTAGGAGAAGCTACCAAGGATCATATATGATTAAGTAAACACTATTCTCTCATCATATGAATTCCCCTAATCTTAGTTAGTTTAATTTAGTTTTAATTCTTAGTTTAAAACAAACCATCTTCAAAACCCGAGATTTTACTTGCTTTCATAAAATATAAAAAACACAAAAATAATCTTCTCTCAACCTCTAGTTCTTATCTACATTCAATTAGGACCTTTACTGACGCCTATTCCCCTAGAGAATGATAACAACCCTCGTGTCTTGCCTTTACTACACTACAACGGTTAGGTGCACTGCCTAGGGAGTTGTAAAACTTCATGTAGAAGTCCTACGATGACCGCACATCAATAAAGTAAAGTCGGAGACAACGATAGCAACTTAATCAACCAATGCACCGCCACTATAACAATACATATCGCAATGAGGTTTCAAATTAAGACAATGGTTAAGGATTTATAATAACGTAAGGATATAATAAGAGTATATCATAACAACATCGGTAACCCAAAAGATACATCAAGGATTTCCATGTTTCCAATACATCCATCCAACTAGTTTCGAACAAGGCTGCGGTGTTCATAAAAGACAAAAATACACCCGGCATCATATCCTCACTAACTGTTACTAGCAGTTTAGTGGAACTATACAAAAGATCCAAATCAACCAATGAAAACATAAATAAAGTGATGTGACTACTGAGGTCCATGGGGTGGTCCCTGAAGTCTCTCCTCCAGAACAGTGAGGCGCTTTTCCATCCAAAGAACATAAGAAATCATGGTACTCTCACGACTCTCACTCTCAGCCAAACGAGTCCGCAGCTACTGGTTCTCCGACATAGTCCCCTGCAGTGCAGTCTCTAGGGTCTGCACTTGTTGACTCAATCCGAGTACCCTATCCACATCCCCTCTTAATCCTGCTACCTAGTCACATGGGTGAGCTTCCACCCTATCCTTTATCTTCAGAACATGACTCTCGACCTTCACTACCTTGCTTATCATCAAGTCATGTTGGGTGGCCAACACCTCTACATGTCCCTCCAGAGTGGTTACCTTATGCCGTATCTCTCCTATGGCAATACTATCCTCCACCTGGGCATCACTCACCTCCCTCGTCTTCATTGACAACTTCCCAAGTGCATGCTCCAAGTTCTCAGTCCTGGCACCCAATCCCCCTATCTCCTCATGATGCACAACAACGCTATCTACTACAATAAAAAATGGGCATCCTACAGGGAATGGTAGCTCGGGTTCAGGAACAATATGAGCGGGTTCAGGATGAACTGGCTCATCCTCTAGGAGGTTCGCAACATGATTAGGAGGAGGTAAATTTGCCATGATAATATGCAAATCACGTGGAAATAGATAAGTAAGGTCACTTTATAATTAAGAATAATTATATGAATTATAACTTATGCAAGTATGCAAATGCATGACGATGCTCCATGAATGAACATGATGATCGATAATAGTCCAAATATAAATAATAATATTCATCGTATATATGAATTACATTTTTATGTAATTAAACAAATAATTTTTCAATGCTTCATGAATAAGCATAACAATCGATATATATATCTTAAATATATATCAAAATATTTATATTTATTAGATTAATACATCATAATGATGCACCCAAAATGTGCATAACTACTCAAAATAAGAAACCATTAGTATGACTTGGACGAGGACCACGAGGAGTGTAACACCCCCATTTTTACAAATATAGCAGCGGAAGCTAATCTGGGGTATTAATTCAAAGTAAAACAGTCATAATCATATTAAACGAATCATAAGGAGACGTTTTTGAAAATTTAGTTATCATTCATTTATTTATTAAAGTTTTACAAAAAGAGGTCCCAAAATCTAGAAACATAAAGTTTGAATGATAATAGTTTTAGCCATCTTCAAGTCCGTGCCACTCCATGCCATAAGTTGTTCAATTACCTGAGATAAACATGCTAAAAAGTCAACACAAAGGTTAAGTGAAATTCATAGGTTTATAATAAATAGTTTGAATACAAGTTCAATAATGGGTTACGTTATTATACACCCAAAGTTTGTAAAACATTATTATTGCCCTAAGCTCATGACACCGAAGCCTTAGGTTAAACAATAACCACAAGTAATTGCCCCAACGGGTGTCTTTGCCAAACACCCGCATAGTTATTCAAATGATGTGCTATTGGTTACCGAAAGTATTGGTACACTAACAGGGAAGTCCAGTCCCAAATAGATCTATTCACAACATTCGCGCTTACCCTGACAAGTAATTAATGGTTCATGATAGTAGGGTCTTAATGGCAAAAGTAGGTACTTATTTTATGTCATAATGTAATATTATTTTGATTGTAATGTTATGGAAATATTGTATCACTGTTCGGGCTATCATAATTCAGAGGCCACGCAGAAAACATTTAAGAGATTTAAAAGTGAGGTTATGAACTCACCTTAATAGTACAGGGAAATCTGATTGATGGAAAAAGCATATAAAATAAAAGTAACGGCTTCGTCACACAACCTGAGTAATATATCAAGTCTTAGTTTGATTGAATATGTTTTATGTCATAATGTAATATTATTTTGATTGTAATGTTATGGAAATATTGTATCACTGTTCGGGCTATCATAATTCAGAGGCCACGCAGTATTGTTTGAGGGGGCCAGGGCACTTTAAATCATAAACCCAGCAAACTCGTCCTCCGAAACAAAATGAACCTAATGGAACCCCTTCACATGAAATTTCAGCCCCTAGTATCGTGATACGATAAGATTTCAAGTTTCTTCAAAAGTTAGTCGATGATAAATTACGTTAAATATATAACGTATTTGATTTATAAAGCGTCGATCGTTGATTAATAATGATAAATGTATCGGGTTTTAATAAAATCAAGTTTTATAATATTTATATATATTTTTATAATTATTATAAAATATTACATTTTATATCCTTATAGTTTCAAAAATGACAATATATACCCTTGGTTTATAAACTTTTACAAATTTAGTCCTTTATATAAAAAGTGTATATATATATATATATATATTGAACCCTTAACTTTGAAATTTGGCAAAACAAGTCCTTATAGTTATAACTTTAATAAAATGACATTTTCAACCCCTCTAGTTATTAATTTTAGAAAGTTACGATATATACCCCTTGCATGGAATACTTTTGCAAAACAAGTCCAAAATGCCATGCAAGCTTATTTTAAGATTCCAAATGATATTTTCAGGTTATAGCTTATTAGTATAAGTTAAAATAAGATTTTTAACGTAATGAAAGTTTAGAAAAATGATTCGTTAGCTAGAAAATCAAAATGTGTCACTTTTAAGGTTTTACTAAAAAACAAATGGGTTTAGAGATTCAAAGCTTTAAACAATAGTTCATATATGATATTAAGAGGATTATAAATATTCTTATACAGATTATAAGCTTATGGAACAAGATCTTAGGCTTACTTGAGCTAAAATGGGTCGAAATGGGGTTTTATGATCTGTACGCCTAGAAATGGCTTCAAGACTTCGTTTTTCTTGCTTCTTGGCTTCTATTATGAGCTTAGGGACTTCTCTTGGTTCTTCTTGGTCTTACTTAAGACTCAATTGATGAGTGAAATGATTTTTAAGGCGTGATTTGAATGGTGGGGGAGTTTAGTTATTTATAGCCTTCAAAGAGCCTTAATGCCCAAGTTTACTCATTTGATTAGTGTCAAGGCTACCTTAGCTGAATCATGGAAGCTATAATGATGAGTATTGAGAGCTAGAAGACTAGCTAAGCAAGGTGGAAGGGTTATGGGGTGTTTGTATGGTTCGGCTAGAAAAAGGAAGACAAGGAGGTGACAAGGCCTCCTTGGTGACCAAGTAAAATAATAAAGGTGCTTGTAAGTAGCTTAGGGACATAGTAGCTTAGTCATTGAGGTGCTAGGATGGGTGCTTGGGTTTAAAATGGGTTGAAATGGAAGAAAATGGGTCATAGGTAGATTTAGGGCTCGTTTAGGGTTTTTAGGTGTTTAGATCGAGTTAGGGTTAGGGTTTAGAATAGATTAAGGTTTAGGATTAGTGTTAGGATTATGGTTTAGTCTTTAGGATTAGGGTTTGAGCTTGAGGAGTATAGTTTTAGGTTTTAGGTTTAAGGTTAAATGTGAAATTAGGTTTAGGGTTTGTTTTAGGGTTTTAGAATAAGGTTTTACGATTTATTAGGGTTTTAGGTTTAGGGTTTAGAGTTGTTACATTGAGTGTTGTAATTCCTTGTACTAAAGTGGTGATACAAATCTAGAATGAAAAACAGAGATGGTTAAAATGTTTATTTTGAAGGTTCATGCTTTATGAACTTGTACATTGGGTGCTTAAATAAGTTGTACATTGCTTTTTTTTTGAGGGTAAAGTTTTCAACATGTTATGTATTGATACTTGAACATGCCTTGAATACTTATACATTTATTTATATGTATACGTTAATTTAATTGGGTTTTGATACAAACGTTAAACATTTAAAGCTGTTTTGATATAATGTGTAAAATGGATAATGTTTTTTGTAAAAATAATATTAGGGCATAGATGTGACTTATTAGGATGTTTACATGATATAAACATAGATATAGATGGCATAGGTAGGTTGTGTGAACTTGTTTAGTTTGCTATGTAAACAATGTTACATAATAGAATGTAATAAAGCGAAAAAAAATTCCGTACAAATGTGATCATAATAAAATAGGTTGATTTTGCATTGATGAAAATTTCGGGTTGTTATAGTCCCCCATCCTTACAGAAATCTCATCTTGAGATTTAGTTAAATGCCGTAGTGATGTCAAGGAATGATTCAAACAAATTATGAATTGTAAGAGAGTTGCTAATCATGTTGGAAACAAATTTGGAAATGAATAGATGATGACTAAAGACTTAATTATATGAAGGTAATAATGATAATGATTAAATGAAGAAAAGGAATTATTCGCACAAATGGATTGAGAGAAAATTGTTTGTACGATTGACATATACTTAAGCCTACTCATTTATAATTTGTCATTTACAAACAGAGGCGTCCCAATCCTTGTAACTGAGACTTTATAAATTTTATAGTTCGGTGGTTTATAATTTTCCTTATTCAAATGAAGAAGAGTCCTAATTCATTTCAATAAGATGATTATAAATCATCCTACTTAAGCATAAAACATGATATCAAAACGGTGTTGAGTAGAAGATGTTTCCTTGGTGGTATGATTTTCCAAAATCATGAGAAGAATAATGAGACATTAAATTGCACGATACTGATCCAGAAATCATATTTGGAGAATTTGGCATACAATTCCTCCTTTCTGAGTAATTCCGAAATTATTCTCAGATGTTCTGTGTGTTCTTCTTTGTTACAAGAGTAAATAAGAATATCATCGATGTATACTATTATGAATTTGTTGAAGTATGGTTTACACACCTGATTCATGAGATCCATGAACACAGTAGGCGCGTTCGTTAAACCAAATGACATTACTTGAAATTCATAGTGTCCGTATCTTGTTCTGAAAGCAGTCTTAGGAATATCTTCATCCCTTACTCTCAGTTGATGATAGCCTGATCTTAGGTCGATTTTTGAGTGAACACTCGAATCTTGAAGTTGGTTGAATAAGTTATTGATCCTGGGTAATGGGTAATGATTCTTTATAGTAAGTTTATTCAATTTCCGGTAATCGATACAGGTTCTGATAGATAAGAAGAAAGACGGATCTCCTAGATATATACCTTTTGGTTTTTATACAGGATATGAGATTTAGTCGAGTTTTGCTTTGGTCATCTCGAATGATTAAAGTTTCATCATCGATTGGGATATGGATGACTTTTTTTATCGCAGAGAATTTTGGCATGATACTTGGATAACCAATCCATACCAATGATGACGTTGAAATTACCAAGTTTAATTGGCATAAGATTAATTTTGAAAGGTTGGTTTTACAAAATCAGGGGGCAACCCTAGATAATGGTACTATGAAATAGTGAGGTATAACGAAATTGTATTATATAATGAACAACTTGCCTTTATACTTTACATAGTCAAGATTTGACAAGTGTTTTTACTTATACCACACATCCCGTGGTTAGGTTCTAAAAGCTAATCTAGTTGTTTGAGGGTCTTTTGTTTCTGCAGTTCCTGGTCAGATGACCTACCTTGTTGCAAGTCTGACACCTAACAGTGCAAGGTCCTATGTGATGTAGGGTGCATCTTTTACATAAGGGACGGTTTCCAGTATACCCTCTGTTGGCAGTATAAGCCCTGAAGGTTTCTTGCCTCCTATTCTGCTGTTGGTGGTGATCATTGCTACGGTTGTTGTTACGATAGTTGTTGTTGTCATTGGTGGTGTTCCTTCTATCCTCAAGATTTCGTTTATGGTTATTGGTTTCTTGTACAGAATTGTGTTTCGTTACCTGCTCTATTAACTTCTGGGTCATGGTAATGGCTTCTTTCATTTTCTTAATCTCAGTTTGGGGACAATACTTCTTTATCAAGAGTCTTTTAAATTCAGACCAGGTGATCTTATAGGCTTTTTCTATTCCAATAGACTAGGCGAATGAAGTCCACCAGAATAAAGCTTCCTCAGTGAGTGTATTAATAGCGAGTTTCACTTTGTTCTTCTCGGCACAATTGCTATGAGAAAATACCGATTCAATATGTTCAAACCAGCGAATAAGACCAACAGCTCCTTCCGTACCATTAAAGTAGAAAGGTTGGCAACTCATAAATTTCTTGTAAGTGCATTTCCTTGCTATAGGAGTTTTTCTTAGTCCAGAGTTGGGATTGTTAGTATTTGCCATTGTTGCAGCTTGTGCTTTCAGACCTGTGGCAACACTGTCAGCAACTAGTTTCCTGATGGCAACCTGAGTCATGGTTGGTGCTTCAGATGTTAATGTCCTTTTGGGAGGCATCTATCAACATAAGATAACATCGAATAAGAATGATATCACAAGTTATTGTCAAAATTTTCATACATAGTGGTATTGAAATTATTTGATATATTGTAGAGATTCTTATTTTGATACAAGTTCTAACAAAGTAATACGCATCCTTTCGTATTACATTGCAGGATATAACTGCAGGATATAACGGTAAATTTGGAATTTAAGATTTTCAGAGATGAAACATTCAAACAAGCATTTGACTTATTAGATTCCTCGGGGACTGGTTCACTTCCCAGTGTTTCGTTGGTAGATTTCTAATAAGTTTAACTAACTCTGCAAAAGGATGACTATCAGAAGAGATAATCTGGATGTGGGAAGTTGACCAAATGGATGATTAAGACGGAGATAAGGAGAAATGACATATATGAATATTGAAAATGGTAGGGTAAAATGGAATTACAACTTTATGTTAAATATAACATTATCTTACAATCTTATATATCCCCAAAATCTGCACAGGTGTTGATCACTTCCTTGCTACATTTCCTTAGCAAGAATAAAAAGCGTCTAGTTAAGTTTCATCTAGTAGTCTAGGAGTATACGAAGCGTTGTCCTATAAGATGTCTTCAATAGGAAATTGATGGCGATTCTTGGATAATCCTCAAGGGTCCTTTCTAACGCCTTTGTTATTAATTTATCCTAGATAAGGTCTAAACAACCTGAGCTTAAACGATTATTTACAATTGGTATCAGAGCCAGGTTATAAGGCGGTAACGCAGACTTGATAAATCTAGCAAAGGTGTACGATCTACCTTATGATGCTTACTACGTACATTTGCTATCACTTTAAGGTGTTATTCAGTGTCTCATATAGTTGAGGATTTTGTCAAGAGATTGTGGTCTGCTTATACATTAGGAGTATGAGTTCAACGTCGTGGATAGTACAAGATATAAGACACAAGTTTGGGAGATTCTACTTCTTCATCAAATTCGTTATACTCTATTTTCTTCATCAGTGATCACTACATAGAGCCTACTGAGTTCGAGATTCAAGAGATGGTTAGCATACTTTCAGGGGAAGCTTATTGATTAAATGTTTAACCATCTGCAGGTTGCATATCTACTGAAGACCCCTACTTGATTATAACAAAAAGGGGAAGAGGTTTCGTTTCATTCATATATTAACTTCAGGGGAAGTTCGTGCTTATTAGGTTTTGTCATTATCAACTAGGGGAAGATTGTTGGGAATTATATTTTGAGTTGATAAGACAAAACACGAATGAAACAAGATGGAAACATGAAGGACCAAAGTTGTAGTCAAAGAATACTACAAAAGATAAGAATTGAAAGATTTGGTCAAAGATAATGATTGAATAACTAATTGGTCAAAGATAATTAATTTCATCATTATTATCATTATTAGTTTCCATGTAAACCTTGACTCCTTATACTATAAAAGGAGGTCTAAGGTATGTAGTTTATATATCCATCATAGTTAGATCTCTCCCAATGAGAGTCTAATAGTTAGTTTATGTAATAGTTAGTAGTTAGTTTATAGACGTGTTATAGTCGTCTATATGTATTAGTTTAGCCCCAAGGATCATTTGATCTTGGGGAAATAGATCAATAAAGAAAACCTTGGGAAACATCATTGTTATTATTATTATTCCGCTGTGCAAATGTTTATCTTTGATGTTTATATCCTAGATGAGTCTTAATAACGATCTAAGGAGCCAATAATCAGGTTCCACAAGGAGATTCTTTGAATCTACCTGATCACAGGTATAGTATTTATACTATAAAACAGGAAACCGGAGGTTAATGCAACCGAACTCAAGATGAATGACAAAGCCATATTCATCTTTTATTGCTAACTGTTTTATTTCAGGATAAGACGACGGTGTTGCAGCCTCATTCCAGCGAAGTCGGATTCATAAACCACATGCTCTTACTCAAGCTTTCAAAGTCAATCATTCAACGTCAAGATAGTTGATTCTAATCTTCCCCACCATCAAAGAGCCTCAAAGTCAAATAAAGAATCATCAATTGGGGAGATTGTTAGACTTATAATCACATATGTCAAACAAGAATGTAACAAGTATGAGCATGTTGGTCAAGAGCACAAGTTGATCAAGGAAGTCAAATCAAGATGATTCAAGTCAAGGAGATGATGCAAGATAATGATCTCAAGAACTCAAAGTCAAAAAGATAAAGGCTCAAAATCAAGATCACAAAGCATGGATGAACAAAGCCATTACAAACAAGACAAGACCATAACAAGGCAAAGCATAAACGTTAAACGTCATATCTTCAATGTCATCGGTGATACAGAGGAGTTTGAAGAAAGAGACCTCAACATTGGGGGAGATTGTTAGCCTTAATTATATTAAGTCAAACAAGAATGTTATCGGTCTCATTAAGTCAAATAGGTCTTGTTATGTAATAGGCTAGTCGGGTTCAACGGGCTTGGATTGTAATCTAATATTGTCCGTGTTTCGGGCTCAAAGCCCAAGTTATGCCAAGCCCGGCCCATTTTAGAAAGCCCAAGTGCCTTGGGTATAAATATCCCTTCACCACACTTGGTGAAGGGTGTTGGTTGCATTTTTCACACAACTTGTAACTTTCCTATTCTCTCTCTAATCTAATATTCCATCTTTCTCTCTCTACTTTCTCTCTCTAAGATTTCTTCTCATTTTCTAGCATCTTGGTATAATTATTGTTGTGTAATGGATTAAACTAGTGGGATAACACAAAATATAAAGAAGCGGTCAAGCCTAATGTAAGGAAAACATATTAAACATATTTAATCTAATAAAACACCGATTTTGTTTATGAGTGCAATGATTGTCTTATCTCGTTGGTGACATATCATACCTAGGTTTAGACGGTACTTCTTCCTAGACCCTAGATGCGCCAATTCTGACATAATTAAACACATCCGCATAAAGCATTCATTGTTGATTATAATCTATCTTAGGAGACAATACTGGTGATCTTACCGAATCCTAGCTCAACGAGACATTACTAACTTACTGCTTAACAGCTCTTTATATAGTAGTAGTCCACTGTCCGGATCTTTACCCAAGGAATCATAACGTTATTTGTTAGTCCTAAGTCACCTGCTAGTCTACCTATTCACTATACCAAGGGCAAAGACAAGTCAATATTTGTGATCTTATTACTCTAGATATATAAATTGTTGTATGTTTTCTTATCTCGGACTCTAGCTAACTCTCTATTTGTATTCCTAGATCCAGTTGAATGATAAGTTGAAAACATACTTAAGTACATAAACGAGTATAAATTGATAAACACAATCAACACTCAACGAATAAGCATACAATCTTAATAAACAAACCAAATATTATATTATCATAAACATGACAAATACCTAAAGGTATTAGCCAATAGCCATTGTAACTATACAAATGTCATAGATGAATGATTAAACTAAACAAACGATAATTAAATCAAACGATACTAAAAACTGAACGTGTATTTAGAGTATAGAAATTATAAGGGTTTTCCTATGAATTGAAGCACTTTGCAAGACCTTCTTGGCTTCTCTTCTCTTCTGAAAATCGAACTTGGTGGTTAATGCCTCCTCTTTCATAATACTAGGGTTCGGTATTTATAGAGTCTGGAATTTAGTCGATACGCCATATTGAAAGGGTTCAATACGACGTATTAGGGTTTCTTGGCGTGGGCTCCATGATTATTATATACTAGAATATTCCATGACTTGTACTTGAATACGGCGTATGGCTTCATCTGGATACAGCGTATAGAACTTTCCTTCATGGATGCTGAGTGAAGTTTAGGGCACGGATACGCCGTATCTTCCTTGATGGATACGGCATATAGGTTGTCAGAACAGTGCTCTTCATGATTTCTTCATTTAAGCTCTAAAATGCGTGCTTTTACTCTTTGCTCGATAATTACCGCAAATCATAAATATAAGCAATTAAGTACTAATTCATACATATATAATGTAAAACGAGCAATTTAGCTAGGATAAATGATGCTATAAAATAGATGTTATTTGATGTCATCAAATATCCTCCCACTTGAATCCTGCTTGTCCTCAAGTAGACTTTAGAAAACTTATGAAATTGTATTCCAAACCAAGGTTTAAGATTTTTCCTTTAAGCATTTTTTTTGTTTAATTACTAACACACAACCAAACACCTCACGAAACAGGAAAATGAAAACACTCAAATCACTCAACTAATCTATGTGGTAACATTTAAGTAATTCGCTCAATTACTCGGTCATGACGAGTTTTCTATCATAAGTTTGGCAAGGATACACATCTCCACCACTAAATCTAAGGAGTAACAAGTCTAAAAAGGTAAATTGGATTAAGTTTTAAGGGTTGATCATTCTTTATAATCTCTATCGATACCAATATTCCAATAAAGGCGACAAAACCACAAATGCACGCCTAAATCTATGACCGCGACACTTGTGATTGCTCACTCCTTAACTCGAATAGGCTAAAGAATATGACTATTAATCTTCACCAATAGTAGTAAACCAACAAGGGCGACAAAACTATATATACACATTCAAATCCATGAATGAGACACATACGATTTCTCACTCCCTCGTTAGAATAAAACCAAATGTTAGGATGAAGAATAATATAGGGTATGGAATAAGTAATCCTTTACCAACACTAATACACCAACAAGGGTGACAAAACCACATATACTTATTCAAATCCATGAATGAGATACATATGATTGCTCACTCCCTCATTCGAGCAAACCAAAGGTTAGGGATTAGGTATAGGAAATATATAATTGGTGTTAAATAAAAAGAACAAAACAAATAGATTAAGTCCGAACAAATAAGGAACAATGTTGCTAGCTACTTTCCCGACCATGCTCATGAAAAATACACAAAATCATAGACTAACTCACGCTTTAACATGGAAACTCACGCTTTGGTAGACACGAATTAGACTCAGAGATGTCTTGATCAAAGATCAATAAAAACAACCTAGTTGGCGTTCCCATAACGGCCAACTCCCAATCATCCATAATATACATACTATACAACAATAGTGGCGATATCTACCACTTGATACAAAAAATACACTTAGTTGGTTTATATTGCGACCAACTAAAAATAATATACAACATAACTTTACGTCGTTGGTTTATATACCATAGAAGAAAAAGCACTTTTTACATCCATTTTGATACCTCATAAAATCTGTAAATGAAGCAAAAGCTAAAATAGGCCCCCCCCCTTTAATTTTTTTGCTTCAATTCTGCAACAGGGTACATGACTTCATTTATAGTCAATCCTTCTTCTTGTGTTGTACCCTTAGAGCAACCAATCTGCATTATTTCTTATCACAATTCTCCCTTTCATCCTTTTTAATTCCTAAAAACCCATTTAGAGCACATAGTCCTTTTTCTATTTTGTAAATCCACTTAAAGTCTCAAACTTTTTGTAACTGATTGAATTGTAGAAGCCCTTCTTGCATAGCCTTTATCCAGCTTGGATCCTTCAATTCATGAATTACCTTTTTGGGTTCTTCCTGTGATAAAAAGAAAGCAAACAAGCAGTTTTGAAGGTCTTTATGGTTTGTTCTTTATTAAATAGAACTAACAAACCCATGTTCCTCCAAATTCTTTTGACACTTTCCTTGTTTGATGGTAGTCTGATTGCTAAATCTCAATCACTTGATCAAGAGGATAATCTTTATAAATTCTTGTAGTAGGAATAGGAAATGACTTGGATTGTTGATCCAAGATTGTTTCAGACAAGCCTCTGAAGTACTGCAGCTCCATCATCTTCACATCTCTTTGAAGGTCAAATAACGCTATATAAATTCCAAAAGCAGGCGATATTTGGATCAAATGAAGTTCAAATGCGTTGTTTTTTCTACAACAACATTAACCTCATATGTGCCAACAACATTAACAATTGTTCGTTGCTGTTAACATTATCTTTCCTTCTCATTGATCATTACCTTTTTTTTCTTTCTTGGATCTTCATCAACCTTCTTTCCATCATCACTTGAAGGTTTTGATCCATCATCATGAGAACTCTTTGGATCTTGAGAATATAGTAGATCAGCAGTCCATAATGGTAGCAAAATGTAATCCTTGACAAGTTCTGTCTCCCTTTCTAGCTGACCGCATTATCACTTTGCTTTTGTTACCTTCAAAACCATTAGACTGATGTACCAGCAATAATTGGCTTCATAATGTCATTGTTCTTGTTTAGTGCATGATCAATAGGCAAATAGGCCATTCTGTTCCACTACCTACAAAATTAGTTGTACTCTCACTAAACCAAAAATGCCAAGTTTTCTCCCACTACAACACCTTGCGTTTTACATATTGCACACTCTCCATAAAAAAGCGGCTTTCAACTATAAACAACAGACACTATCTAAACAAGAAAACACCTTCAATAACAGCTTACACATCAATTCTGCGCCACTAATGATCAACGTAATTGCAAAATGCGCAGCTAAACAACAGGAACACACAATCCACAAATGGCGTCTCACACAAACTTCAACAAAGGCATTGGTAGTTCTCTATCACCTGAACAAACAGTTTATACATATGAATCGGCACATCTTACGTATTGCGAGAGCCGTAAACACTACTAACACATACTCTACAAATTTTGATACATAGCAACAAGATATTTAACCTGCACTTCTGCCACAAAAAGATAAGATTACACAACTACAGAATCACACCTCTAGCACAACAGCCTAAGACAAGCCTCAGAAATTACAGAGTCATATTCGCTACACCTCACTTATACAACTCACAATTAATTGTTTAGAGATAGAAAAGTTCATAGACACAAACTAAATAACATCATCACACATAACCCACTTAACTTTCATAAAAACTGAACTTCAACTTAATCTGTTATTTTCGCGCATCTATCAGATTCCATTATCACACATACTAAATCACACCTTACCCATTAAGTGTTAAAAATACTAAGATTTCATCTCATCTCCTGTTAATAAAAGCAGACTTACAGACAATGCCACTAGTCTCTTCCATTAAGACAAGCACTAACAACAAGAAAACAGCCCATCGTAAAACTAACTAGCTAACATCTAACACGAACAACTAGAAATAACATTCATTACTTCATAAGAGCTTATTCTACAAATGTTTACACACAAAAATTTCCACAATGCAACAAAAGTGAAACGGAAAAGACATCTGATAAGAGTTCACCTGTTTTGAGAGACTTGACAAGATGGCCTCTGTTCAACACAATATCCCTTTTGACAAGCAAACACAGGATTTTGAACCATTTCACAACACACTTTCAGGAAGAAGCATAACAAAAACCTCTCTACAAAAGAGTACTCCACTTTACCACATTTAATTCAATGGTTTTACAAAATTATCAATGTCGACACTAGAGCCAATCTATCCACACAAGTTTCTAGAATTTCATCACATACACATGCCACACTTTACAAACACGCAACATCAAACACTCACTTTTAGAGAACACAATGTTCTTCTTAAAATACAAACACTATAACATACACTGTTAACTCATATCAAGGAACTTTAAGATAAAACCATGACTTCTCCACAATCTCTATCTAAACTTAAAAGTTCATCAGGACAGATAAAACTATACATATCAGTCGTCTCCATACAAAAAAGTGAGACACACACACTACACATCATTTTTTCAACACAACATTTGCTGGAGACAACAACAACTAACAACTGAATACAAAAAAACTTTAACACTCTATTCTCGACAAAATACACACACACTTTTACAATTCTCACTCCAACATTAACCAGTTTTAGAATGTGTTAACATATTCCATCGTGATCTTCTACCTCACTTTCTGGGGTTCTCCCATCCAAAAGCAAACATCTATCACACACACATCTACTCTTATCTAATCACAGTCACTGAGTAAGATAACAACAATGTTCCCTAACACATGCGCCTTCATCATCCACTATCACACAATTCACTCTTTCTGACTACCTGTCAACAAATCCAATATTGTGTATTGCACACCAGCACACAGTAGGTACACAGCAAAACATCAGTTATCATTTTGGGGACCCAAAGCACACACTGTCACATTGGCATCGCCTTCTGTGACAATACACAACACAAACTCAACAACTCTCATTCTCCAGCGAGTGACTAGATGCACTGTTGTATCTTACACACAACAAGATATAAAAACTTATGCTTTAGAGAGTTTCCAAAACCACACACACAGCGCTGACAGGACCTTAATCGAGACATTAACAAAACACACAATCTTCACCTTAACACAACATTAACTAATAGCATATTGACGAGCAAATCTTACAATTTTACATTACCCACATAAACAGTACACTTACAACCTACCTAATTAACTTTACTGTTTTTACAAAATGCATGCTGTTCCTTACATTCCATTGAACACATCTACTAACAGTACTGCATCATGCTGTTTTAAAAAAGACAAATGACATTGAGTACAAAGCAAGCAATTCACATCACTTGTTACTTTTTCTAGTGACAGCACAGATATTAACATAGTACATAGCAATAAACTGATCTACACTAAAAAAAACCATGACTACAACTACATAACTCAACTAGCTCTTTAGAACTACAGATCTATTCTTCAAGTCCAGGGTAGAGATCTTTTAACAGCAAACACTTTTGATACCTGAATCACTCACATTTTGAATTGTTACAATAAACAAGTTTTTTACACCATCCTTATGAATTTTAAAACAATTGACTTTTTGATGAGTACACTTCAGAACCACAAGCTCACTGAAAATAGAACATCACATAGCTTCCACAACACATAAACATCCTTAATAACAAACATCTCCAAACAATATGAGCTTCTTCTAGAGTCTCTTATTTACACACAAAACACATCCCATTCTGACTTCTCTCATAATAATTCTTTGAATACCCTTGAGACTTTGAGTATTTAGAGACCTATGATTGACTTACACTTGGATTTAAACAATTTCTCACTAGCACGACTTTTCATTTCATTCTTGACTTTGACATTAACGTACAATTACACAACACTGCATCTCATTTAACAATACTTGCCTCACTGTTACTTCTTTTCGAAATTTTAACAGCTGAGACACACTTCCTACATCACATCACTCATTTGACACACGACATTAATAACTTACACAAAACAATCGAGCAATCAAACTATCTTCTCCACTAAACTACCAATTAGGCACGCTCTTCAACACTACAGAACATAAGCCAATTATAGTATACTCAACTACAGCTTAACATATAACAAACACTTATCTCACAAACACACAAAAACAAGACTAAGATCAGAGTCTGTTTTCTGAGAAGGCATGAAATTTCTCAGTCAGTAGGTGATGTGGAACTGCATATATAAAATTACTTATACAAGCCTAAACCTTTTACAATATGAAATTCTGAGAGTCAACTAATCTGACACTCTCTATGAACATTGTTTACTAACAACTTATTCATATGACGTACATATAAAAATTTACTCTTACATCATAAGTATTGAAATGCCACATCATATTTCCTTAATACATGACAACCACACATGTCTAATAATTCAATACACTTTCTAAGCTCTCTACAACTAGTACTATCAATATCTCCTACTATGTGACATTTACTACAAACATATCACTAAACCACACTAATCTACTTGAATGAAATAAAAATCACAGACACTTCTCATTCATTGATTTAATAAACATTCAAGTTTACATCTTCTTACTGAGGCACTCTAAACCTGACCTTATAACCACTAAACCAATTAACATAAGATATTCACTTTAAATCTTTTCTAACATAATTGAATAATATTTGACAGACACATTAAGAGAATCATCGGAAAAAAGAAATAGTTTACCTCAAAACAAAGAACATTACTCTTTGAAACAAATAAAGACAATCACACTTGGAATCTACCTCACTAAATCAAGAAACTTAGACAAGAGTGCAGACAAACAGCCACATGAGTACAATCAATTAAGATTCCCTTACCTACCGCGATTCACAAAAATAAAAATCACAGTCATATCCAAACCAAGACACACTCACAGACACCAAACACAGCTCAGTGGAACAGTAGATGTCTTTCCCAAGGCACTCTTCCTATCTCATTAGACTTTCACTTGTATCTTGTCTGAGACTCTTTGAGAATTCTTCATTGGACACACTGCACATATCCAACATAGCAAAATGTCCCCTCTTGTGGCAGTTGTAGCACTCCACTTTGGACTTATCAAAACCAATAGTCTCATTGCCATTAACAGTAAGCTTCCTTCCTGTATTCTTCAAAAACCTTCTTGCCCTCATAGTCAACATGGCCATTTGCCATCTCAAATCCATCTCTTCCATGTCATCTGGATGGATTTGTTGCAAGTCCTCATGTATAAGTTGAGGACTATTTGGTTGACTAGCAAAGAATGCATAAATAACAGCATCACTCAAGTTATCAATATTTGTAAAGTTAGCAGCATTAACTTAAGTGCTAGCAGTAGAAACTCCATGAGTAGTATTAACTGCTTCATTAGTGCTGCTAGTGTTGTTATTTGAAGAGGACACAAACAGAAAATACACAATCTTCACGTTTGCTTAACTTGACATAGACAAGACATCCCTTTAACTTCTGGTTCATACACCTTGAGGTTGTTGTAGAGATCATCCATGCTCATTGTATCCAAATCAGCTTTATTCCTCCACACAACAGCATGTGTGTTCCACTCAGGTGACAAACTTCTTAATAACTTTTGATTAACATCTTCTTGTGAAAGCTTTTCATCCAAAAGCTCCAACTGACTCACAAGCTTTTGAAGCCTATCAAAAGTTTTGGAATCAAGCATCTCTGAGCTTGGAGGCAGTGGAAGGTTTCCATAGTTGTCTTGCTATTAAAGAGATTTCTTAATTCTTTCTTTGTAGTTGCAATTCCAAACAAATCTTTTTCAACATGACATCCAGCTACTTTTTAGCATCAATTTATAGAAGGTTAAAGCGCGTCCCGCGCGATTTAACTGATGTTCATTGGAAATGCCCATCATTAAAGTACTTCTAGCTTTCACTTCTAATCTTCTCTGAGCCTTTTCTTCAGCAGTTGTAATAGGCATTATTGTCACAACACCTTCCACAATTGTTGTTTTTAGCAAGGTTGTACCATTCTCTATGACTTCTTACAGTGCATAGTCTATGATATGGATATATTGTTCAATCCTCATCCTCTAGATCTCATACTCACCAAGTTTGAGCATGGGAACTTTGGATGCAGCCACCATGTGTGCAAAATCTTGATCCATATATTTTTCTTAAAAAAAGATCTTGTGTATAAAAACAGGTTCTTCTCTTTCAAAGCTTCTTAACAAGCTCTGATACCACTTGTTGATCCCACTTCAATAGATCGAATTCCTTAAGCTTGTTTAAGGATTAGTTATATTAGATAAATCTAACACAACTATAGTAGAAACTTTGTTTGAATGTATTAAAGATTATGCAGAATCTAATCTTTAATATTAAAAAGAATTATCAATGAAACAGTAATTCAATGAGCATACAATTTAACAAATAAGCTCCAATATTATTAATGATAATAATACGAATACTCTCAATGTATTAGGGTTACAAAGACCTTGTAGCTAAGAATTATACGACTAAGATTGATTTTTAGTTTTAGTTCTAGTACTGGTACTGGTTTTTGGTACTGGTTTGATACATCAAACTCTATGCCCTAGGACCTCCTTTTATACACCAAGGAGTCCTAGTCGGCTTACAATACATTCCTAAGTATCTAAAATATTTCTATAAACAACTAATACATATCATATAAGCAGTACTAACTAGCAGCATTAACTTGATATTCACTAGCAATAGTAACTTCAAGCATATTTTCACTAGCAGCATTAACTTCAGCTGAGCAGTCTTTACTTTGTACTAGCAGTAGTAACTACTTAGCATATTTTCTTTGAAGTTCATCAACAGTACTAATATTCACTAGCAGTACTAACTATGTACTAGCCGTAGTAAACACTTAGTATATTTTCTTTGAAGTCTCTGAGCAGTACTAACTCTAGCTGAGCAGCATTAACACAAACATGAGCAGCAGTAATCCAAACAACATCAAGAAGACTTTTAATCCCAACATGGATTAAAGTCTAAGTGACTAAATAAGTTTGTAGTATTTAGAGATTTATTATGCTTTGAGTTTTCTTATCTCCTTACCTATAAATGTTTTACAAACTCACATGTATTCCTCACATGTACAAGATGACTTACAAACTCCCACACCTCTTCTACACAATCCTACAACCCATCCTTCCTAATTATTTGTTTACCCTTCTACCCAATAAATGATTATATCCTCCACACACTCTAAACACTTTCTTCTTAAACCTCTCACAATCACACTTGCCTACTCTTTTCTTTCTTATTGGAAATGCGATTATGAACCCAAATCAATCCTTTAATTTTATCCTAAACATCATCATCTTCACTCTTATCATCTTCAAACCTTCTTCAAGCATAAAACTTCCTTCGCATAAACCTTCCCCAAATAACAACCAAAGATGCCAACTCATATTCCCTTACACAATGTACTCTCCTTGTACTTTTTGGGGACTTATTGTTCCCTACATTCCTAACAAAGGCTCCTCTACATCCCATCAAAACATTCTCTACCACATATCCACTATTCACCTTCTTCCTCACAACATTTGAATTTTACACACACACAAACTCTATCATCCTCACCCTTGATTAAGACAATTCATCAGTCCAATATACCTTATTCTTTTCTCCATCCTTAGATTGATTTCAAACAAATAAAACAAACGCACTTTCTCTTCAACCCTTGATTAAGCCACCTCATCAATCTAAGTTACCTCATTCTCCTCTCCTTCCTTGGATTGAATTTAAATCTTAAACAAACACAATTCCTAATCATAAACAAACATATCTCACTCACCAAACAAACACACCTCTCTTATCACCCTTGATCTTGCCACTTTACCTATCCAACTTACCTCTCTTGTTTACATCCTCACCCTCCATTTTAAACTAAGATAAAGATGCTCCTTTTCATCACTTCATGCTAACTCATGATAACTTATTCACAACCCATTCTCTCTTATCCAACATGTGCTTAATGAATTTGAAATTCAAATTTCAAATATTTCCCCTCTTTTTCTCCAAGTTAAGAATATTCTCTCGTACTCTAACTAGCTCCTTCAAATCTTTAGTTGGATCCCAACTAAGCTAGTTCCACTTTGAGGAATATCTAAATAACCTTTCTGATAATTCTTTTCTCTTTTTACAATATCAGATAAGCAAAAGGCTTTTGAATACTTCACAAACGTTTTTATCAAATGGCTATTTGAGTTGGTTGACCTTGAGTGAAATAATGATCAAAAGGTCATATCATTAAGTATAATTGGGGGGTTTAACAAGTGCGGGTATTTGAAACGCCAAAATCCTAAAGAAAACATTTTGAAAATCTGGCATGCTGGCCACGCGCTGCCGTGTGGGCAGCATGCCACTCGCGAAATTTTTTCCTACATTTGGGAATCTTGTCCTATAAATACCCACCCTTGGCCTTTTTTACCTCACCTCTTACAAACATTCTTTCCTTTCTTTTCTCTTCTCCTATCCTCTAAGTTTAACATCAAGTGTTCAAAACTTCTCATCTATCATTCTATTAAAGTGAACACATCTCCTCAAGAGATCCACACAAGTACCTAATGCATACTTGTGTGTTTTGTCGAGGGTCTTCTTTCTTATACCCTTTTTTAGAATCGAGTCTCTAGGCTAGGTTAGCACTTGATTCATCAATCTATCTTTCAATCTATCTAGTTGTAAGGGAAGTCTTGTATTTGTAGGATCAAGAGTAGATCATTGGGGATCTAGATGAGGTTTGGAAAGATTCTAAGGGGAAGTCCTTAGAGTTATAGGTTAAGTGAATCAACGGTGTTTTTAGGGGTGATTCCTGAGGGCGGAAATTCCATAGGTAGTGTAGATCCTACCTTCAAATAGATCGAATACCTTAAGCTTGTTTTAAAGTTTAGGTTATTTAGATAAATCATACAAAACTATAGTAGAAACTAAATTAAAGTAGTAAAGATTATCGGAATCTAATCTTTAATATTAAGAAGAATTATCAATGAAACAGTAATTCAATGAACATACAATTCAACAAATAAGCTCCAATATTATTAATGATAATAATATGAATACTCTCAAAGTATTAGGGTTACAAAGACCTTGAAGCTAAGAATTATACGACTAAGATTGATTTTTGGTTTTGGTTCTGGTACATCAAACTCTATCCCCTAGGACATCCTTTTATACACCAAGGAGTCCTAGCCAGCTTACAATACTTCTCTAAGTATCTAAAATCTTTTCTATAAACAACTAATACATATCATATAAGCAATACTAACTAGCAGCATTAACTTGCTATTCACTAGCAGTAGTAACTTCAAGCATATTTTCACTAGCAGCGTTAACTTTAGCTAAGCAGTCTTAACTTTGTACTAACAGTAGTAACTTCTTAGCATATTTTCTTTAAAGTTCATCAGCAGCCCTAATATTCACTAGCAGTACTAACTGTGTACTAGCAATATTAAACATTTAGCATATTTTCTTTGAAGTCTCTGAGCAGTACTAACTCCAACTGAGCAACATTAGCATAAACATGAGCAGCAGTAATTCAAACAACATCAAGAAGACTTTTAATCCTAACAATCCTCCCCGAAACATGATATTCTTCTTTAAAATCATCTACTTTCTTCATTTAAAGCTTCATCAACACCAGGAGGATGCTTCCAAACACTTCTTTACTTCTTAAGCTGTTTTATGATGAATTTAAGAAGTTGATAAGCCATTTCACTTTCATAATCAATTATAAGCTTCTTTTCCAACATTACTGAAAGTGTAAGTGGGGCAAGGGGATACTTCTTCTCTACCAACATATAAATCTGCATATGTTGCATCTTCAAGGAATGTACTTCACAGGAGTCATACAACTTCCAATCCAACACTTTGTATTCTTGATGATTCCTCCATACTTTATCTTCTACATGTGGTTCAAACATTGTTTTCAAATCACCCCATAACAATAAATCCAAGTCATCCACTGGTCTTGTTGACTCATATTTAGCTTTTACCAACTTGTACAAATATTCAAAATCTTGCCTGTCAAAACTTTTAAGCATTTGACTAAAGATCATGTACGTTTGAGACTTTCCATTAGCTCTTATTATTTGATAATAGCT
Organism: Tanacetum coccineum; assembly: GCA_026074375.1. Lineage (NCBI taxonomy): Eukaryota > Viridiplantae > Streptophyta > Magnoliopsida > Asterales > Asteraceae > Tanacetum > Tanacetum coccineum. Next base: position 3,368 of record BQNB010036898.1, on the reverse strand, counting down.
TTTTCTTCCTTCTTTATAAATCTTCTAGCCAACAATACTTGGAGACTTAACAACTAAAGGTATATCATCAATTGTTACCTCTTCTTCATTTGGAATGATTTCCAAACACTGTTTAAGCTCTGCTATTTCTTTGTCATCTTCCACCTTTTGCTTCTTTGCATTCTCTTGTTTCAGCTCTGTTCCTGCTCTCTTTTCTTTGCCTTCCACCAACTCTGTTCTAAAGTCTTTAAATGTATTTACCTATTTGAATGCTTTGTAAAACATCTCTTGGATAGAATCAAACTCTTTCAACTTTAAATCTTTGAGCTTGTATCCTTCCATGTTCTTTAGGTAAGTACACATTATCTTTCTCGGTTGAGCTTTTGTTGGTGGTTTGTTTCTTTTCTCTTCTGCTCTTTTAGCTACAAAATTCTTTCTTCTTTTCTCTAAGAGTTGATGAAATAATGTAGCTTTTTCTTCAATAGACAACTCTTCTTGTTCTTGTTCTCGTGCTTGCAATCTTTAAGCTAATTAATGATCAACATTAATCTTTGCCTGTATATCATCCCATGTTTCAATCAAGGCAATATTGGCTTCTTTTTCTTTTTTAGCTTTCTCTCTTGCAAGTCTTTCTTCTTTATTAAATTCAGCTTGTAATTTTAAAGCAACTTCTTCATCAAGCCTGATTAGATCTTTCTTCTTCATAGGCTTCACAGGTTCTATTAATATTCATTTACCTTTGTCATGTGATTGTTGTGAAGATAGTTGTGAAGATATTATTGTTGTAGATTCACCCAGCTCTTCTATAACAACCCCTTTCTCCTTGGGTTTTGTACTTTTTATTTACATAAGTGCTTGAGCCAAAGTAATATCATCAATAGTTTTAATTGTAGCAGTAGTTATTGTAGCAGCACTAACAATTATTGCATCACTAGCAGTACTAACTACATTACTTTCCTTATTAGAAGCAACTTCTTGTTCTGCAACAAACACCTCCTCACCATCTAAAACATTCACATCAAACATATCTTCATCTACATTTTGAACACTAATCAGGGTAATTTCTTCATCTTCATCAATAGCATCAATCCTCCCCTGTTTGGATGCATCCTCACCCAAACTTTCTTCATTATCAGAGGATTCTACCCTAGCAGTCAAACCAACTTTGTATAATCTCTTCAGCTTATGAGTTCTTGACCTATTTTTCTTTTCAAGCTTCTTGACCCTCTTTTTTAAACTAGCAATCTCATTATGTTGAGTGGTCTTTGTCTTCTCCCAATCAAGAAGTCTGTTTTGTAAAGTGGGACATAATGCCATCAATTCATCAAGTTTAAGTCTATCCTCATCACTTTGAAGTGTGTTACCTCTTGCAAGCAGTGAATTAATGAATTGTTTAGATACATTCTCAAACCTAGTTTGAGAAATAGTATCCCTTATGGTTTCTTAGCACCTGGGACCACCACCTGAAGTAGTTCCTAGGGAACTAGATTCATTAGGTGTTCCCTTGGATTGGGTCTTATTGATGTTACCACTGTCCTGCTCTGCTTCTAAGCTAGAACCAATAGTAGCATCCCTCACCAAACTGTCACCCAACTCCTTATGGACAGCCTCATCTTTTAGACTTCCTAGGTTGTTGTGTCTTTTGAGGTTGAGTAGATGGTTGATTAAAGGTGGGTGTATGATGGGGATCAGTTGGAATTTCTAAACCTTCACCCAATTGTGATTGGTTTTGTACCACCATTGTTTGAAATAAAGGTGTTACTCTACCAGAAAAACCTTTTCTTACCCTTCTCATATTTCTAAAAATCTTTTTAGTGTGAGAGGGTGCAATATAAATTCTCTTATGAGTTGACATCCCATCAAGTTGTTGATCTAAAAATACTTATACAAACCTTGGATACATCAAAAATTTGCCAGACAAATTATCCAAGTTTCTAATCATAATTTCAAAAATAAATTTTGAAAAATTAAACTTTTAGTTTGTAGCTAAACAGATAATGGCAGATGCCATAGTACTACTAAACTCATTCTAGGCAGTAGTCTTTGGACTTAGACACTATAAAATAGTATGAATTAGAAATTTCCATTCCGGGGAAAAGAATGGTTTATAGAAAGTTAGCTTTTGTGAAGTTTTCTCATACCCCATTAGTGTAAGTTGTTCAAAAATGGTTGAATTTGGTAAACAATCAACACCTTCCTCATTAGCTAGTTGAAGATCTCTTCTAACAGATGATTCAGTGATAATTATCTTCTTGCCATCTACTAGGGCATGTAATTGTACTTCCCCATTGATAGTTTTGACCATGACAGTAGACCAGAACTGTTTAATGCAAGAGAGATATATAGTAGGATTGATCGTTAATGCATACCTTATAGGGTGTGCATTCAAAAAATCCACAATTTGTTCAAACCCATCACTCTATGTGGGTTTAGACAAAAATGCGACCATATTATGCGTATCAGCAAACTTTAGAGTCGTCATTTATTTTGGATTTTGCTAATGGATGATAAAATTGAGTTAGGGTTAGTAGTTAGAGAGTATTTGAAAGAGTGAAATTGATTAAAGGATCGATTGAAACCCTGAATCAAACTATTTATGAAAATACCCTCAACAGCATTAACTTTCACCCAACAGTAGTAAGTTATGCCTAGCAGCATTAACTTTGAGTCACCAGCATTAACTCCAATTCCATTCTAAGCAGCTTTTCCATCCTCAATTTAACACTTTTCTTTGCTTTTCCTGCAAAATGTTAGTCCAAAAACCAAGAAAACACAAGCCATAGCAATTTTCACAATTATCACAATATTAATTATACCTAACATTATTAAGTATAACTAACAGTAGAAACTCATCAGTATTAAGTATAACCAGCAGTACTAATTATACTTAATAGCATAAACATTTAATGACATGAATAACAGTACTATTTCATACAAAACTCTACAAAAACATAAAAAGATAAAAGACTTTAAGGATTTAGCATTCTAATACTAACAATCAAATATTGAAATCTACTTACATCAAAAGCTTTTGTAAGCACATCTGCAACATTCTTGTCAGTATGGATATTGACCATTTGAATCAATTTCTTTTCATTGCAATCTCTAATAAAATGATGTCTGATCTCTATATGCTTTGTTTTGAATGAAAAATAGGATTTTTAATCATGTAAATAGTACTGTTATTGTCAATAAAGATCTTGGTATGCATAAAATTGTACCCATAATCAAGTAGTTGATTCTGAATCCAAAGCACTTGTCCACAGCAACTTGAAGCAGCCATGATATTAATCTACTTCCAAGGAATTGACAACCTCCTGTCGTAGACTTCCTATCCAAGCTTTCTCCAGCATAATCACTATCAGTGTATGCTACCAAATCAAAAGGAG
>BQNB010036897.1:0-49813 GCA_026074375.1 Tanacetum coccineum | reverse complement strand
CCTGTCCTAATGACCAAAAGAATCACAAGCAGTTTTAATTAAGTTAAAACTACGTGTGCCAAACACCCCTTCAAGATCTTAAATTCCATTTTTAAGCTTAAAAAGACTTAATAAGCTGCATATTTGTGAAAACAGATCGAGATTTGACATTACTAAAGAAAATTAAGCAAATTCTAAGGATAAATAAGCACAATTGAATAAGCTACTAAATTAATCTAAAAATTAAGAAATAAGACAGTTTTTAACAAAACTCAATTTAAACTAATTAAAACCATTAACTTGACTTATTAAGCTATATTAACTCTGAATAAGCACAATTAAGCATGAAATAAGCAAGCTAAATAAGAAAAATAAAGCTAAAAATTGAAAAATGAGAAGTACCTTTGTCCTAGCTAAACATGGACTTAAATGCTCTTAAGAGCTTAAATCAACAAGCCAGCTTAATTATAAGCTTCTGAATAAGCCCTATAAGCCCTTCCAGATCTGGCTTATCTTCCAAGTGGCTTATTCAACTATTTTGAGTGATTTAAGTGAGTGACTTATTTAGTTTAGCTTTTTTTTAAAAGCTAAACTGGATGAAAACTAGCTTATGAATATAAGAGAGCTTATTGAGCTTATTTAAGACATTCTAAACACTTTTAAACCATAATTGCTTAATAGTAAAACAGAATTTAAAAGAGCAACTTAAATGAAATTTCAATTTTATTAATAGCAAAAGGGATTACAAGCTTTAAAAGAGAAAATTACATTGAAAGCTAGACAATAAGCTAAATACTAAACTAATAAGCTACTAAAATACTATAAACTAGATCATCCCCTGTGTGTGAGTGAAGGCCTCTATTTATAGCATGAAGAAGAAGGATCCAGAACCTCTAGGAGCATCTTCAGTCATTAATCCAAGCCCTTGATTCCTTCTCCACTCATCTGAGCCCTTAGATCTTAAACACATTTCTCAACCAATCAAATCTTTAGGATTGCCAGCGTGGCTTAGTAGGTGTCAAACGCGTCAGGAAGGCTCTTCTAGAAGGTCATAAACGTGGAGAGAGTGCGTGTGAATGGAGTGATTTACCCTGGTTGTTAATTGAGGTGAAATGGGAGGGAAATAGGTGATGAACAGTAAAACTTGACCACGTTTTATTTTTTCTTTGACTTTGACCCGAGTATAAGTTTGTTGACTTGGGCTTTTATTAGGAGTTAGGCCAGGACATGGATAAATGGTATTGGACTTGGATTTTTGACTTATAAAAGGGCTTAGTGAATTAGGCTTATATTTAGTAAGGTATTAGTATTAATGGGCTGACCCGGCCCAATAAAATGGGTACCGGTTGGCCCATTAAAGATATATACGCCTTCGGCTTTGATTTCTTGCACTCTTTCCATTCCCGTGCTCGATTTTGTCCGTTTTGGCTTCGTTTTTGACCTTTATTAGTATATCCGTTACCTGCATAATAAAATTCACAATACAAGCAAATTCAATGTATTTTTCATGTATTTTGGTTATTTAATGCTCATTTTAATAAGGAAAATGATATGTGATTAAACACATATCAAAAATCCCCCATACTAAGCTATTGCCGTGTCCTCACGCAATGTCATAAATACACACTTAGAAAACTAAAAATTTCAACCCCCTTAGACTAATTACCTCGAAAAGTAGCTAAGTGTTCATCTAAGAAGTTTAAGAAATCACTAGTTTTGAAACCCCCCCCCGCCCCCCGATTCTACCTTTTTTTGATATAAAAGGCATATCTTATTATCATTCATAACATATTCATAACTTTCAGGATCACAAATAAATGCACTAAAAGGATAAAATTCAACGTCCTTGGATTGTTCCACGACGCTGCACCAAACCAAGCTTAAAAAAAATCATTGTTATAAATAACAAGTTAAAATTGCTAACACACTCATAAGAGATGCAAATTGTTACTCTTAGCCACTTTCCGCTCCCATTATTCCGTAAGTCCTCTAAGTATTTTTAATCTTATTATTGGTGAACGAAATAAACTTATGGCCTTATTTTAACAAAACAAAAAAAAAATATACAAAGTAACCCTGTTTAGACATAAGTAGTCTGAAATCCTTTCCTATATAAGACGATATGTTAGAATAAGGTCCACATTAAGGTTTCTAATTTCGCATGCTTTAAGGAGGTTATCTTTTTAAATTAACCGAAACATGATTTAGGGGTTATCCTTTTTATTTTATCCGAAACAACTCAACTACGAGTCCAGAGACGGAGGCTTTATTTAGATAACACTGGAGTTAAAATTTAGCTTTATTATTATTATTATTATTGCAAAATTATTAAACCTCGATCCTTTAAACAACTGACACATCGGGCGTCCTAACTGACAAGAGCCAGTAGTCTTATTTCGACCTCGGTAATTTCCTCGACCTTTTTGAAGGCTGCAACATCGGCAGCGAACCGACCAGAGACAGTAAACTTTTATCAGCCCACAGATCTTATTATTATTCAGACCTCCACCCTTTAAACAACTGTCACATCGGTATGCGAGCCGACCATGATCCAGAAGTCTTATTTCGGCTTCGGTTTATTACATTATTATTTTTATTATTAGCCAAATTTCAAGTCCTGTGGTCTTTTAACTACCTAGACAACGGTAGCGAGCCGTCAGGAATCGGTAGCATATTTCCCCATAACACTGACAAAACCTCGATGCGTACCTTACTTTCACCATAAGAAATCTCTATGAAGTGATTTAAACTAAGAATCGCAAAAACCCAAGTAACTTTATTTATTCAACAATTATATAACGTTTATTAAGCTGGTGGGAGCAAAAATCCACAATTAACCTCTATGAGCTCTAAAGAGATCCAACTACTCTATGTTTAGCATCTAACTTATATAAAACTCTATCATTTCTCTTTACTAAAAAGATCCGTGAATGCTTAGTCTAATAAAATAAGCTTTGCATATTTAAAGTCTATTATGGAAACTTGTAAACTCTTGGCCTTTTCAACCTAGAGAACTGCAAACTCATGGCTTTTTTCTTCAAGCTAGAAATTCCGTTTAAAGCTTCTTGTATAGCAAACGCTTTAATTTATATAAGTTAAGGGGCAAGCTAGAGCGCAACATGCTCGATCAAGTCAAAATTTATGCTTAAAAAGACAAAAAAATTCGAGTTCTAAAATAAAACACTTCTTTATTTTTGATTTTTTAATTTTGGCCATAAAATCACAAATTTTTAGTATTTTTGGTGAAAAACGGTGTTACGTGAAGACAAGACAAATGCCAGTAAGATCAAATCACAAGATCCTACCCATACTATAACTAAACATAGTCCTCAATGTTAGACTACGCCACCCCATACTAATTTCAAGTCAAATTTCACCATATTAAGGAGTGTCTCTACGCAAACTAAAGCCCTTTTTATTAATTATGCTAATATATAAACGTTAATCAATAAGATCTAGGATATCGGATTCCCATATAAAAGCATGCTAAATTGACGAATCGAGTGGAACACAAAACCAGACACGAGAATCTTCAAAAACCTGCAATCCAAGACATAAACACAAACCACAAACACGAGAAATAAAAGAGTCGGAGCCTCATACATTCAATACTTATTAATAAATATAATACGTAATATACTACTACTATAGGATAATGCATGGGTTGCCACCCACATGCGCTTGTTTTTGTTAACCGAGCACTAGCCTGACTCGACCCCCCGAATTTAGTGGTCCTTGAGAAAGTTTGGAGATATCCCGTGACAACCATCGGTGGCTATGTCCCCATCCCAAAATAGTGTTTAATACTATGACCGTTCACCTTGAAGTTTGGTCCATCGTTTGAATAACTGACAGTCCATAAGGGAAAACTTAGCAACGTAACGGTCCCCTGTCCAACGGGTTTTTGAGGCTTTCCCGAGAAAATCTTCAATCGACGAAAGTGAAGAGAAGAAATCATCACCAACGTTAGAAGACGGCATTCTTAAATCTTGGAATCATGAATATTCTTCGGTTTCTCTTTGTAAGATTAAATATTCCTCCATAACATGATCCCGGAGTTCATTTAATTCATTCATTGAACCTTTCTGGTGATCAGTTACGGTCCTTAATTCAAAATTAAATGCTTTAAAGGCCCAATAGGCCCCGTTTCAAGTTTCAGATAAGAAGAATGACAAGCCTCTCCGTAGAAAGCTTATAAGGAGTCTCACCCGATAGTTCTTGAGTGCTACGAAAGGCCATAGATGCATCATCTAACTTAATCGAACCAGAGCCTCGATTTTCGCCTACGTCCTTCTAAAATACTTTTCAAACCATGTATTGAAACCTCCCCAGTCCACTAGTTTTATGGATGATCACGTGATAGAAAGACGTGATAACTCCATACTTAAGCATGACAACTGCGAATTGGAACATTGCAAAAATGGTATTGCGTTCACCAATTAATAGCACGAGGATTTCAAATCGGGCAAAAAGATATATCAATAATTTAACAACGACATTGGCCATCATAGTGGGAGCACTTTTTTACTTCAAACCCATTTAGACAATAATCGATCGACCGACGAAATGTACTTGTATCCGTCGAGAAGACGGGAACGGTCCCATGTAAATTCCGATGCCCACAAAGCAAATATCTCGCAAACTTGAATTGCCTTTTGACTCATTTTTGTCCTTTTTGCGAGATTTTGGCCTTGACGATGACATAGTCACATGACTTCATTCACCCATGTCATAAGATAGGCATTGGCGATAAAATCGTCGGTCCCAATAGAAAACCGGAATCCAAAACCATATTTATCTGTGTAGTTCGCATAATGATGTTCCCCCTGATTGGTCTATTATGTGTAACCTTCAGGGATATCAAGCGGCTTCTTTTTGCCGTGAACACATCGTCTAATCACTAATGATCTGTCACAAATCTTACACAAGTAGAGGGTCGTCCTCCAAAAATAATTCATTTACTCCGTTAAAGAATTTTATTCTTTGTTGGGACGACAATCCCTTCACTATAAAAATCCCCTCATGGTAATTGGCAATGTCGGCAAACATGGGTACAGAGCTTCACCATGAAAAGTTATCATTCCCGATGGTTCTCAAGAGGAAATGTTTCATTAATTTTTCTTTTTCTCGGGAACACCTAGAAGAGTGATTTTTCTAATCTAGATAGATGGTCGGTCGCGAGATTCTCCGCTCCTATTTTTTATCACGAATAATGACATAAATTCTTGGAGTAGGAGAATCCACTAGAGCAATCTCGGCTTAGCATCTTGCTTAGTAAGTAGATACTTGAGAGCCGAGTGGTCCGTATACACTATGGTCTTTGATAAGACTAAGTAAGACCATAATTTCTCAATAGCATACACCACGGCTAATAATTCTTTTTTCGTAGTAGTAATGTGCTTTAGCCACCATTCATAGTCTTACTTGCATAGTGTATAGCTAGAAAATGTTTGTCTTACGTTACCCCAGAGACTGCACCTAACCGCATAATCACATAGCGTCGCACAGAAACTCAAATGGTAGGTCCCAATCAGGGCAAACAAAATTGGGCTTCGATAATCGGTTAACTTCTTCTTAAGTATATTAAACGCTTCAATACATTCTTTTGAGAAAAAAACAGGGTTTCTTTTTCTAGAAGATGGGTCATCGGCCGGGCAATTTTAGAAAAATCTTGAATAAATCGACGATAGAACCCAGTGTGACCTAAAAAACTTCGAACGCCTTTAATGAAAGTTGGATGAGGGAGTTTAGCTATAACATCAACTTTAGATCTGTCGACCTCAATCCCGGACTTTGAAATCTTATGTCCTAGAACTATGCCTATTTCACCATAAAATGGCATTTCTTCCAATTTAGAACTAAATTAGTGTCTTCGCACCGTTTTAGCATTTTGTCTAAATGGGAGAGGCAAGATGAGAAAGAATCCCCGAAGACCGAGAAATCATCCATGAATACCTCCATTGTTTCCTCGATTATATCGTGGAAAATAGCCATCATGCACCTTTGGAACGTGCCTGGAGCATTACATAAGCCAAAAGGAATACGTCGGTAGGCAAACGTCCCTTAAGGGCAAGTGAAAGTGGTCTTCTCTTGATCTTAGGGGTCAATAGGAATTTGAAAATATCCAGAAAATCCATCTAAAAAGCAATAGTATTCATTTCTTGCTAAACGTTCAAGCATCTGGTCCATAAAAGGCAACGGGAAATGGTCTTTACGAGTGGCATCATTAAGATTCTGGTAATCAATACAAACACGTCATCCCGTAACTAACCTAATAGGTATCAACTCATTATCTTCGTTTTCAACTACGGTCATGCCACCCTTTTTACACCAATGAACGGCTCACCCCTGAACTATCAGATATAGGGTAAATCAATCCACATCAAGGAGTTTTATAACTACCTTTTGATATCCTCCGTGAATTTATTGGATTTACCTTCTTTTATGTGAACTGCCAGTTTGAAGTCATCTTCCATTAAGATCTCGTGAGTACAAAAACGAGGGTCGATGCCCTTAATGTCAAAAATTTTCCATGCGATGGCCCGTTTGTGTGACTTAAGAACATTGTTTTTAAACCCGGTTCGACCCGGCCGGGTCAACCAGGATTTCCGCCAGAAAAAATGAGGTCCAATAACTAAACCGGGTTTCATATTTTTATCGAAACCCGGTTTGACACCTCTTGTTTGGCCGTATTGAGTGACCCCGGTCAACCCGGTCTAGACCTGGTTGGGCTTTCAGTTTTTTCGTATTTTTATAAATAAATACATATTTAAATGTAAATATTTTTGCTACGTATTTAATTTTACATGTTATATTTGTTAATAAATAGTCTTTAGGCTTAATATATGGAATATTTCATGATTTGATTATGCATACTTGTCTTTCTATTTATTGAATACATATAATATATATATATAAATAAAATATAATATAATATATATATAAATATATATAATATATATATATATATATATATATATATATATTACTAAATATATTAGGAAAACCGGGTTGACCCGGTGGTCCAACCGGTTGAACCGGTAACCCGGTGACCCGGTGACTCGACCGGGTCGATTCAAAACCCGGTTTTCAAAACATTGCTTAAGAACTTTTAAAAGGACGGCCTTTTCTTCATCTTTTAATTCTTTAGAAATTATGACGGGTAATTTATCGGTTCCTTCTAAAAATGCATATTCTAAATAAGGAGGTAAATCCTTAAGCTCAGTTCCTGGTTCTTTCATTGAATGCTACGACAAAGTAACGATCTTGTGTTATGATTATGAATGATTTTGATGTCACACCATATTTGTAATACTTCTACCCTTTTGGGTCGGGGCGTTACAATGAATGTCTCCCTCCGGATCAAAGTCGGCATCATCAATTCCCGGTGGAATTGAATCATTTGAAAGACAAGCTTCGATCTCTTCCAAAATGAAATCTCCTCTTTTAAAAGGAGTGAATGAGGGGGAAGAAGAATCAATGATAGGATCCGAAGGAGTGGGATTGCCACTCATTGAACTATCCAAAAATCCAAGCACTTCTTGAGCATACTCCTCATAAGCAACTTCTATGACATTGACTTGATTCACCGTTTCGTCATAATAATTACGGGAGTATCTCGAAGTATGCCCGACTTTAAACGTAATGGCCTCATCATTAACTCAAAGAGTTAAATCTTTACCATGTACATCGATTAAAGCTCGTGTTGTCCTCAAGAAAGGTCTCCCGAGGATGAGGGGAACCCGAGGATCGACATCGTAATCAACTACAACGAATTAGGCCGAAAAATAAAACTTTCCTACTTTTACAAAAACATCTTCGGCAACACCTTTCAGATGAGCGACCGATCAGTCTGCGAGTTCGAGTGTCATGCGGGTCGAAGTGAGTTCCGGGAGCGAAAGCTGCTTCCACATAGAAAGAGGCATTAGATTAATGCTAGCGCCAAGATTGGCCAAGGCTAAGCACTCATCTAGCTCCAGAAAATCACACGGGATGAGAAATTTGTCGGGGTCTTCAAGCTTTTTGGGCAACTTTTTAAGAAGCACCACCGAGTAATTCTCATTTAACGGGGTATTTGCTAATTCGAACAACTTTTCCTTATTACTAAGTAAACTCTTAAATGTAGACGCAAACTTCGGCATATGAAGAAGAGCGTCCGCGAAGTTAATATCGAAGTGTAATCTTTGAAAGATTTGAAGAAACTTCAACATTTGATTATTAGCTTTTTCACGGAGCTTTTGGTCATTTATCTTGAAGGATATGGTATTAACGGTTTAGGTTTAGGCTTCGGAGCAACTTCGGGCACCGGAATAGGAATTTAGAACCGAAGGTTGGACGTGTGCGGTACTTTCTGAACTTGTAGTTTGCACCTTGTCCTTCGCCGCCTCGGTTTCACGTTCCACTTCCTTCGGGAGAAGAGAAGGAGTAAGTGGAATCGAAGGTCCATCGTAAGAAACACCACTTCGGGTGGTAATAGCCTTCACGTCACCTTTCGGGTTAGCTACGGTATTACTAGGAAGTGATCCTGAACCCGAGGAATTTTGCTTTTGCATAGTAAGATTGGTTAACATGTTCATTATTTGATTGTTTTGATTTTCTATCTCATTGTTTTGATTCGTCATTGAAGTCTTGAATTCATTTTTCAATTCTGTTTTCATGTTATTAATTTGATTTTGCATAGCTATCATATTAACTTCATTAGTCTTTATGTAGTTTGAAAGATCATTCGAAGGTCCAACTTGAGCTTGATAATTCGGAGCTAGATGATTGTTGTTTCCTTGATTGAAGTTTTACCCTCTTCCTTGATTGTTCAGAGCTTGATAATTCCCTTGATTTTGATTGTATCGGTTTTGATTATTTTGCACATTCGGTTGATTGAAATCGGGTGGTCCGAGGTAATTATTCGAGCGATAGCTAAGCATATTACGGTCACCTTGTGGTTGGTAGGAATTACCCCCCGAATTATGGTTACCCGTAGTAGCATAAGTGGCCTCTTGAGTGTAGCCACAAATGGCTAGGCACTCGGTAAAAGAATGGGGACCACCACAAGTCTCACACTTCGGATTCACATATTTGACCGATTGTATTTGTCTCATCATATCTAGAAAATTCTTATTCATCATTTCCAATTTTTGAACAACTTCTGGACTCTCGGTGGTAGTAGTAGAAGAGATAGTTCTAGACGTCTCGTCTCCAGTTGTTGAAGTGTCCCAATGGTTGTGGTGAGCGGTCATGTTCTCGATCAATTCGTAACATTCTTCCGGTGTCTTTTGCATAAAAGTTCCTCCTGCTGCAGCATTGATGGTGTCCCGATGGCTTAATGTCAAACCATTATAAAACGTATCAATTTGTGTAACTAAAAGCATGTTATGGTTAGGACACCGATCAATGGACAATTTATAACGCTCCCATGCCTCGAATAATGATTCGTGCGGTTTTTGCTCAAATTTCGTGATCTCGTTCCTTAATTTAGTCACCATTGAAGGAGGAAAATATTTTGAGAGAAATTTCCTCATCATATCATCGAAAGAGTGGATGAAATTCCTTGGAAGGCGATCATACCATGCGATAGCATGATGCGTCAAGGAATATGGGAAAAGAGATAAACGAAGGGCGTCATCGGAGACCCCATTTTGTTTCATATGTTGAGTAATTTCCAAAAATTTATCAATATGTCTATTGGCATCGTCGCCCGGTAATCCGTGAAATTGACAAGTATTTTGAACTTGTTGTATCATGTGATGACGAAGTCCAAAATCCGTTGCTTGAATTGGAATCGGGGCAATTGGTCCGCCCCGTCCATCTATAGACGGTTGGCACAACTCCTCCATTGATCGGGGAGCTGGCCCATTAGGTCTCACCACCGGAGGTGGACCATTATTTGGTGGAGGAGGGGGCCCCGCAGGAGGCGGTCCCATGTTATTATGAGGAATGCTCATAACTTCTTTGAAGTCGAAAAGAGATGACGGTTCACCTAAATTCCTTCGTCGAATAAGACTCTCGGGGTCTCTAAGCGGAGAAAATAGATTAGAAGAAGTAGAACGAGTGCTCATGCACTAAAAACAAGATAAGAAAAATAAGATAGAACGAAAATATTTGTATAACCGATAATCGAACAAGTGTACGGTAGCTCTCTAGAAAACGCACAAAGAAGCGGATGAGCGGGTAAACGCGAAGCGTTTTAAAAACCTTCTCCCTTCGGGTCGAAGTTCGTAGGATCAACCCTCCTTAAACCTTTCTTATAGTTTGTTAATCTAAAGGTGAACCGTTTGCACAAGTGACACAACGGTTATTTTTGTTGTTTTTCAATTTTTTTGATACTTTTAATACTTTAGGAAAAGTATTGTTGATATTTTAATAATTTTCAAAAATAAACCAATAATAAAATATATTTTTATTTTTAAAATTTTATATAAAAGAAAATTGGAAATAATGAAGAATTGTAAAATTTATATTCACAAAAAAAATGATAACTTCATGGGGAAGGGTCTTCAATACACTAATCTTCAAACTTCAACTCGATAAACGTACACACCTCCCCGGCAGCGGCGCCAAAAACTTGATATGATGTAAAATAGTCTATATATAATATAATATATATATCCTAAAATACCACAAATTAGCTATAGTATAGAGAGTATCTCGTTTGATAAAAATTGCTTGAGGACAAACAATATTCTATCTCCCGGATGTCGTATCCCGACGAAGTGTGAATTGTAAACCTTGTTTCGGTTCGTGATCGCGTGCTTGAATAATCAATATTTTAGATTTTGGATTCTAAACCTAATAACGCAAAGGAAAAGCATATAAAGGCACTCTAAACTAGAAATTAAAACAATTTAAAAACCTAACGACATTTAAAAGTAATTAAAAACTAATTAATACCTAAATTAAACCAAATAATTAACTAAAAATGACAAATTAAAATAAAATGCAAATTAATTAAACTAAAATGCATTAAACTAATTTTTAAAATAAAGAAAATATTTTTTTGAATTTTTTAACTAATTAATTTTCTTAAACTAATAATACTAAAAATTGAATTAAAATTACTAAACTTAATCCTAAATTTTTGAGAAAAATTATTAAAGTACTAGACACTAAACTTAAGGTTTATAAAGAAAAACGAGTCCATAAGCTCTATTCTATAAGCTGCTAAAAAATAAAATAAGTCAAATAAGCTAATTCCTAAACTAAGTATTAATATTAAATGTGACAAACCTATAAATGAAAAAGACCATAGGGCGATTGGTTAAGGCATTGGTGTGTTGAGAGGGAGGTCACGGGTTCGAGTCCTGTGACCTACCTTTTTGGTAAAACATTTTTTTATTTTCTTTTTGAAAAAAGCTAAAATATAAGTAAAAATAAGCTAATTTAATAAGAGGACTTATTACTAAAACTTAATAGATAAGCCAGAAATAAGCTAAAGAAAAAATGATAGATTTTCCTATTATAACTAATGACTTAATCTAAACTGTTTGATTCCTTAAATCTTAATAAGCAACTAGAGAACATAAATAAGCTAAATCAAACTTACTACTAGACCTAATAAGCATAAAGGAACAAAAATAAGCTAACTTAATAACCTGAAAAACACTAAATAAGCTTAAGACAGTCTACCAAAGAGAAACATGGTAAAATTTAAGCCAAAAATAAAGCTAATAAGCTAAGAGAAAAATCTAAAAAGTTGAAAACAGATAAAGAACTCTAAGATAATGACACAAATAAGAAAAGAAATAAGCTAAACATTTAAGGAAATAAGCTGAAAAATGGGAAAGAAAATGGCAGACTACCCAATTGATATTTGGCTTTTTGAAATGAAATGACAGATTTAAAACTTACTTCAAAGACTCAATAAGCACTTAAAAAACAAATAAGCTGAAAATAGTTCAAGCCCTAGACCTAATGAGCTTAAATGACTTAAAATAAGCAACTAAAATAAGCTAAAAAGACTCAAAAACATATTAAGACAGCAGACCTTAAAGTTAGACTTAAAAGGACTTTTGTTAGTTTTGAAGCTAGTATTAAGGGCACATAAGCTCTCATCATAAGCTAAAAGCTTCAAACAGATTAAGATTCATACTAAGAGGACTCAAATAAGCTAAACTTAAGAAAATTGACTAAGAATTAAAGCTAGCAAAAAGACTTAAAAAGATGACAGTTCACAAACTATTTTTGGCTTTTTAAGAAATTAAGACAGATTTTTGGTTCAAAAACTTAACAAGCAATTCCTAGGATTTATGACTTAAAAACAAATGTGCATTGGATTCAAATCAACCTTATTATGAGAACAATGACCACTCCTTAAACTTACATTCATTAATAAGTAGTTTGACACACCATTTAATAAGACAGAAATGAGGATATGATAAAACAACTAGACAAATTAAGAAAAACTCAATCAATGCTTATTAAAACTAATCCTAAGACCAAATTTAAGCTCACTAAGCCTGTCCTAATGACCAAAAGAATCACAAGCAATTTTAATTAAGTTAAAACTACTTGTGCCAAACACCCCTTCAAGATCTTAAATTCTATTTTTAAGCTTAAAAGGACTTAATAAGCTGCATATTTGTGAAAACAGATCAAGATCTGACATTACTAAAGACAATTAAGCAAATTCTAAGGATAAATAAGCACAATTGAATAAGCTACTAAATTAAGCTAAAAATTAAGAAATAAGATAGTTTTTAACAAAACTCAATTTAAACTAATTAAAACCATTAACTTGACTTATTAAGCTATATTAACTCTGAATAAGCACAATTAAGCATGAAATAAGCAGAATTAAGCATAATAAGCAAGTGAATAAGCTAAATAAGAAAAATAAAGCTAAAAAGTAAAAAATGAGAAGTACCTTTGTCCCAGCTAAACAGGGACTTAAATGCTCTTAAGAGCTTAAATCAACAAGCTAGCTTAATTATAAGCTTCTGAATAAGCCCTATAAGCCCTTCCAGATCTGGCTTATCTTCCAAGTGGCTTATTCAACTGTTTTGAGTGATTTGAGTGAGTGGCTTATTTAGTTTAGCTTTTTTTTAAAGCTAAACTGAATGAAAACTAGCTTATGAATATAAGAGAGCTTATTGAGCTTATTTAAGACATTCTAAACACTTTTAAACCATAATTGCTTAATAGTAAAACAGAATTTAAAAGAGCAACTTAAATGAAATTTGAATTTTATTAATAGCAAAAGGGATTACAAGCTTTAAAAGAGAAAATTACATTGAAAGCTAGACAATAAGCTAAATACTAAACTAATAAGCTACTAAAATACTATAAGCTAGATGATCCCCTGTGTGTGAGTGAAGGCCTCTATTTATAGCATGAAGAGGAAGGATCCAGAACCTCTAGGAGCGTCTTCAGTCATTAATCCAAGCCCTTGATTCCATCTCCACTCATCTGAGCCCTTGGATCTTGAACACGTTTCTCAACCAATCAAAATCTTTAGGATTGCCAGCGTGGCTTAGTAGGTGTCAGACGCGTCAGGAAGGCTCTTCTAGAAGGTCATAAACGTGGAGAGAGTGCGTGTGAATGGAGTGATTTACCCTGGTTGTTAATTGAGGTGAAATGGGAGGGAAAGAGGTGATGAACAGTAAAACTTGACCACATTTTATTCTTTCTTTGACTTTGACCCGAGTATAAGTTTGTTGCCTTAGGCTTTTATTAGGAGTTGGGCCATGACATGGATAAATGGTATTGGACTTGGATTTTTGACTTATAAAAGGGCTTAGTAAATTAGGCTTATATTTAGTAAGGTATTAGTCTTAATGGGCTGACCCGACCCAATAAAATGGGTATGGGTTATCCCATTAACGATATATACGCCTTTAGCTTCGATTTCTTGCACACTTTCCATTCCCGTGCTCGGTTTTGTCTGTTTTGGCTTTGTTTTTTACCATTATTGGTATATCCGTTACCTGCATAATAAAATTCACAATACAAGCAAATACAATGTATTTTTCATGTATTTTGGTCATTTAATGCTCATTTTAAGAAGGAAAATGATATGTGATTAAACACATATCAGTATTGCTCTTGGAACTATGTTCTTTTTAGCGCAGGGGTGAGTCTTTTTAGCAAAGTTTTGATGATTCACCCTTTGAGCATTGTTCCAAATAGGTTTTGTATTTTGAAACTGTTTTTGATTCACCTTTTTACAATCTACCTGCAAGTGATCAAAACTTCCACAAACATAACAAGCTTTATTAAACATCTCAAAATTACTTCCTAGTCTTTGAGACATCATATTATTCTAGTTTCTTTGATTGCCTCTAGGAGTATGAATGGTTTGCTTATTTTGCTCAACATGATTGACAGTTTTCCTAACAGTCTTTTCTTGCTGTTTAGGTTTGACAAACTCTATCTTAGCAAAACTAGGCTTAAATGTTTTCTTTTCAATCTTAGCCTGAGGCACATCATCTTCCTCATTATCAGACACCCAATCCTCAATAATTGGAGCACCATTATTCTTCCTAACTGCTTTAGGCTTTGCTTCACTAGCCTTAGCTTCACTGTTCTCAGCTACAGGCTTAATAACTATAGGCTCACTTGTAAACTCTTCTAAACCAGAGAATGACAAATCAGGTTTTGGAGGCATAAAGTTTCCTGTATATGGAGGTGGAACAACATTATACCCTAAACCTGTTTTGCACTTATCAACTATCTGACAGTCTATTAGTTTATTTAAGTTTTTAGATGAATTCTCAAAATTTTCTATTGTTAGCTGAATTTCATCTTTTTGTTTTTGAGCCAGTTCCAACTTCCTTCTAAGCTCTGTAATGGCTACTTCTCTTAAATGAATCTCACGTTTTAAGACCTTGATATCTTCCTCATAAACATACTTATTTTTCTTATAAACTAGAAGTCTTGCTTCTACAGACTCTAAACATGTTTTATAAGCAATAGCATTTAACTTAGATGTCCTTAAGTCTTTTAACAGTTGTTCATTTTGTTCTTTAAGAATTTTAACATTTTCCAAACAAGATGATGAACAGTTTGAATCAGTAGATACCTCAGAGTTAGAACTTGTAGAAGAGTAAGCCATGAGTGCAAAGTTAGTTAGACCTTCTTCTGCTTGATCACTCTAATCATAACCAGAACCATCACAAGACACCAAAGCATTAGAAGTAGTTGTCTCCACTGGCACAACCCTTCTTGTGTTCTCCCTATTCCTGATTTCTTGGTTCCTTGGAGCCATGCACTCCCTTGCAAAGTGTCCCCTTTTGTGGCAGTTGTAACACTTCACCTTGGACTTATCAAACCCAATGGTCTTAGTACCATTCACAAAAAACTTCCTTCTAGTGTTCTTTAAGAATCTCCTTGCCTTTATTGTTAGCATAGCCATCTGCCACCTTAAATCCATCTCTTCTAAATCATCAGGATGAATTTATTGCAAGTCCTCATTGTCAAGTTGTGGACTATTTAGTTGACTTGCAAAGAAAGCACAGATGACAGCATCACTCAAGTTGTCAATTGTTGTTGAATTAGCAGTAGTAGCTTGAGTGCTAGCAGTTGTAGCACCATAAGCAGTATTAACTGCTCCATTTGTACTACTATTTATGGACACAAAGGCTACGTTTTATGTGTTTATGCTTGAGCTTGATGTCCCTTTGACCTTTGGTTCATAGATCTTTAGGTTGTTGTAAAGATCATCCATGCTTAATGTATCTATCTCAGGCTTGTTCCTCCACACAATGGTATGTGTGTTCCATTCTGGTGACGGATTTCTTAAGAACTTCTGATTCACATCTTCTTATGAGATACTTTCACCATGAATCTCTAACTGACTGATAAACTTTAGAAGCCTATCAAAGGTTTGATCTAACACCTCTGAGCTAGATTCAATAAAATTTTCGTACTACTGCTTTAGAAGATTCCTCTAAGTCTTTTTAGTAGCAGCATTCCCTCCAAACCTATTCTTAACAGCCTGCAGCAATGACTTGGCATCTTTGATGGAGTTAAACTTCAATTGATGTTTATTAGGGATTCCCATCCATAAAGTGCTTCTTGCCTTCAACTATAACCTCCTTTGTGCCTTTTCTTTAGCTGTTGTAGGAGCAATTATAGTCTTAACACCTTCAACAACTTTTGTTATTGGAGGTGCATTACCATTCTCTATGACTTCCCATAGAGAATAATCTATCATCTGGATGTACTGTTCCATCCTCATCCTCCAAAGCTCATACTCACCTAGTTTGAGCATAGGCACTTTTGAAGCAGCCACCATATATGCTGAGTCTTTATCCATCTCTTTGTAACAAACAGACCTTGTGTATAAAAGCAATTTCTTCTTTATTCAAAGCTTCTCAACAAGCTCTGATATCACTTGTTGATCCCACTTGAATAGATCTTGAATTCCTGATTAACTATTAAACTACGAACTATTATAAACAATAAATATACGGGGTGACCGAGTCTTTTACTCATATCTAACACTATGTGGAATATAATCTTTGATCAATAAGAAGAATATGCAATAGAACAATAATTCTAATGAACACACAGATTAACAAACAAAGCTTCAATATATTAATACGAATACTCTAACTAGTATTAGGATTACAAAACCTTGAAGCTATAACGATATCAAAACAAAAGATTACTAGATAGCAAACTCTATGCCCTAGGACCTCCTTTTATACACCAAAGAGTCCTAGTCGATTTATAATATATTCCTAAAACTTAGAATATTCACTATGAACTATTCTATAAATAACTCATACTTATCACGTAAGTAATCTTGATCTTTAATCAATCTTTATCCTTTCTTCTGTCTTTATCCATCCCTTGACAATAGAAACTCTTTTAGCAGTCTTAATTTTTAGGCAGTTGTAACTTTTGTACTAGCAGTATTAACTTCTAACACCATCAGTAGTAACTTATACACCAGCAGCATTAAATGGGTACAAGCAGTAGTAACTACTTAGAATATTTTCTTCAATCTTCACCAGCAGTACTAACTTTACACTAGCAGTACTAACATATACTAGCAGTAGTAACTAGCAGTACTAATATACACTAGTAGTACTAAGTTACACTAGCAGTAGTAACTAAGAACTAGCAGTACTAACTACTTACCATATTTTTCATTAACTTTGTGCTAGCAGTAGTAACATAAACCTTAGCAGCAGTAACTTCAAGATCATCATGAAGTCTTTTAATCCCAATAGCTTGTTTCTTAAACTTGACTTGTATATGATCTTGAGCTTCTTGAGATCATCAACCAAGCATAATCTCTTTTTGCCATCTTGTAATCTTTGCCATCTTGTGATCTTGTGACTATTGGACCGACATGCTCATACCTTTATATGTCTTAAAAAGCTTGTAAATTCATCTTTCTTGAAATTCTTTAACTTTAATACTTTGTTACTTCATGGAAGACGTTCGATATCAGAGTAGGGAAAGTATTTTGAAACATGTACTTGAGCTTTCATAATGTTTTCACATATGTCGGTCGGGTATGAGCATGTGGCTATGAATCTGACTCATCCTTGACTAAATGCTGCCACCATCAGGAATACCTACAGGTTTAGGTTAGTGATAATCAACAAATATGGACGAGAGTGTCTTTGTCACTTTGTCGAATATGGTTGCAATAACCACGGTTCCCCGTTGATCAGTATAAATATTGCTTATGATCAGATAGAATTCCAAAGAATCTTCTTGACAGGGTTTCGTAGCTGCACTAGCCGTTCTCAATACCAGAGTGTCTCAAAGCAAACAACATAGTATAAGTGAATCTATAAGTTACTATCTTCCCGATTGAGTTGTCAATTCATGTTCAGCCTTCATATGTACAGATACCCTTATGAGGCTTCCTATAGACATAAGATTGAAAATTGATTTAGGAAAATCAGTCGGTGTGTTAAGATGCAAACGGTTTTGTAACACACCAATAATTTTGTCTTTTTCAAAATTTATTCGTCAATTCATAAGCTGGACCGAATCGATATCCAGTGTCACAAGTTTGATCCATATAGGATCTCATAAGTCACCTACCACAGAGATTGTTTGATGTTAGCCCTGGAAGGATTTACATCGTCATTGTGAATACTTTAGTATCACTCTGATGTTCTGGCAATATCACAAGGATAATGCGTAGGACTCTTAAGATATTACTTTTTATCATAATGTGTGATTTAACAAATATATTATGGATTAGTATCCTAATGAGATTTATAGATGACCTCTTTTATGGCTCTAGGCTCGATAGTGCACATTTGATTTTAGTGATCGGAGGCTAGAGCTGATTGCCACTTTTTTAATATCAACAATCTCGGAGTGAGAAAGTCAATATAAATGCGTGTAATCTCCGTGAGTTTTGAAACAAGAGTCTTTATGACCTTGAGTAACTGGGGAGGGTTGTGCATTGCGTCACTGGGTCCATGACAACTGTCTTCAATACCAGACAACAACTTAGTTTTTCTTTTCACCATTTATCTTAACTTTTCTTTTTCATTCTTCAACCCCTTCAATGCTTACCAAGACTTCATCACTAACACCTTGTTGGGTTTATTCCAGTGCTAGCTCTGTCTTAGTCCGCATTATTCCCTTTTCTTACTTTACTCCTTTTTTTAAATCATACTTAAGGAATTCTATTCTAACTAATGGAATGTCCCTAGGTAGATCCTTTCGGTCCTGGCTGGATCATGGGAACGAATACCTAATCTTAACCACCTTATAACTCCAATTAATTACAAACATGGTCGGTCTTTTGGTATTGTTCTCAGCCTCAAAACCATTTGAAAACTTCAATCAAGGTACTTTGTGATATAAATCAAAACATTTAGTACCTCGATGGTTTTACTTCTCAGAAATGCTCCCCCTCAACACGTGCATCGATATTTGAAAATGTTTAGCACATGAAGGGTGAAGCTCGCACTAGAATCCTTAGAATCACATCATTAGTCATATATTTTAATCACATTTTCTCCCCTTATCAAAAAATGTTAAATCTTCTAATATTTTGGATATTAATTGATTTAAATATAAATGTTTTCGGGAAGAAAAATGTTCTAATTATTAACAAGCCGAATAAGGAACATTTTAATGCTCCCTCTTAATTTATGAGGGTATTATATATATAGTGTTGAGTACGTTATTTTGAAAATTTTGAATTTATTGAAAAATTCTAGAAAATTCATACTCAAATACAATTTATACTTGCCTATTATTATAAGTATAATACTACATATTTACATTATTCACAAGATAAGATTTTAATATTAGACCTGATGTTCATGTGGTACGCGTCATCAGTTTGTAGTCCATCTCGAGTTCCCGAGCACCAACCAATCGCTCCAGATTTCGAATAATCCTTTTTTCACGCATTTTCTTATCAATCAGCTCGACCATAAGTTCCGACCTCTTTTTTCCAATAGTCGTCCACTTTCTCCTTAACATCTCCTTGTTGTATCCCAAATCAAAATCGCGTACTCTATGATGAAGCTTATCCCGAACTTTCTTGAGCGTTCCGTCTGAGAACTTGTACAGCTCATCAGCCCGCATCACTCTTTTCAGTTTGGTCAGATCTTCATAGATTACCCCTGGTGGTTTGTAAGATGGAGTGTAGGGTTCTTTGAATTCTATTTCTAGAAAGGTCTGTTGAGGTAGAGTGATGTTAAGTTTCTTCTGGTAACTCTCTACACCAAGCTGTAAATCCTCGACACATTTCTTGATGACGAGACTTCTTGTGAACATACAAAGAGCCACAATAAAGTCAACAATATCGTTGTCGGTGAGGTGGAATAGCTTGTGTTAAACATCAAGAAGCAACATGTCTTCAATGTCATTCAGGTGTAGATCCACAAAGTCAGCTTCTTTAAACTTGTATAACTGACCGTCAGCTCTTTTCACCACAATCTCTTCTAGATGACCATATACATGCAGTTTCTTGACACTAACACTCTTCACCCTAGAATTTTCTTAGTAGAGTACACATTATGCTTGGAGAACTTGTTCAGCTGAGATCTGTGCCATAGCTTACACCTTTCACCCTAATGTTTGATCCCTTTCAACGTATCTTTGTCATACCCTACTTTGGTAGGACTCTAAAGCGTAGGAACCATGTCTTCAATCCCTTTAATCTCATACCGAGCTGCTTTTGTCTTTATTATTGATGTAGTGTATGTTCTCTCTGGATTAGAAGATTTTATATACTCCAGATCATTGTTGAAGAAGTAATCAGTAGCAACAGTTAGATGGCCTGGGTGACCTTGCAGAGGAAAAGGTTTGGACAGGTCAAAGGGGTAATGATCTCCTTCAGGATTATTCCAATCAAGCTTGTTTGTTAATGCATTGAAATACTCTTAGAAGTGGTACTCTAATTCGATACTGCTAGAACACGTGCCTTTTAACAGATTATAGGCAAGTCCTAACAAGATATCTTGAGTAAGATTATCAATTTTGAGTCGATTCAATACATACTTAGAGAAGTCAATCGGAGTGGCCATGAGGTCATCGAATGTGAGAGGATCCTTTATAGAAGATACCATTAGATTGAACCAAGGCTGTTCGGGTTGATCATGTACAACCTGATGCTTGTTCCATTCCGGATCAGGAGTAGGAGGCCTTAGAGGTTGGGTGAACCCTTCTGGATTTGGAGTCTTGGCTGTCTTGGGTTCAGAAGCATCTTGTGGTTGATCATCATCATGAGCCACATCATCACCCGCATAATCCATTACCACCTCAGTAGTAGGTTCTTCAACCAGTTCCTTTGCAGAAGCAAACTTACCAGTTTTAGAGCCTTTAGATGGAGCTTTACCTTTAGGGGTTTCCTTGGTGGTGGATGGCTTCTTGGAAGACTCTGACTCCTTGGTTCTTCTCCTCTTTGTCTTCTTACCCTAGTTTGGTCCAGCTGGAGGGTCTTCATCATCATCGTCTTCATCATCATCATGCTTTCTCTTATGGTCTTTGACTATGTTAGCAACTCCCTTATCCATAGCATTTTCATCCTCTATCAAGGCTTCCATGAGATCATGGTACAATCTATGATTAGCAAGATTTATGTTGAAGGACTTGTTTGCATGCATGGTCTGGTAGAGAGCGCTTTTCTAGTCAAACTCTTTGAGAGCTGCCTTGTCTGTAGACTTGATAGTAAACTTCGGCATCTTTTACTTCTCAACTTGTTCCTTTTTAATCTTGAGAATATCTGAAGGACTTTTCTCTGATTCTTGTTCTAGATCAACTGTTAGTGTTTGTTTCTAGGGTAACTCGGGAATTTGCTGCAGAGAATATTTCTAAATAAGATCTGATGTGTGTTTCTTCAGTTCCTTTTGAAAGACATCCCGAACTTTGGATCTAAGATAATTATCTACAACAAATGGAACTTGTGTCTTGAGAGCAGAGAGATCTATTTTCTTAAGTTCTGAAAAAAAAATTCCAATTTAGCAACTCTTAGCTGAACAACAGAGAGTGCATCGGATTCAGAAACAGCAGTGGTGATGGTTGCAGCATCAGTTGTGATTGGTGGTGGGGAATCAATGTTGTTGTTTGTTAAGGTATAGGTGGTGTGGTGGAGACAGATGGAGGAGGTAGAGTTGTTACATTAGCTAATGAAGGATATTCTTGTAATGGTGTGAGAACAGAAGGCTTAGAAATCATAGTCACTTATACTCTAAGCATGGATGGAGACTGGATATGTGGAACTTTAGACTGGATCTTAACTTCCAATAATGAGTTGATCTTTGCATCCTTAACAGTACTAACTAAAGAAGAATCAGAAAAAGTTTAAGAAATTAATCACCAAAACCTGAAGATATAAGCTAGAGCTTGTTGGAGGGAGTTCGGTCTTCTTGGCATCATCCTTTACTTCTAAAGTCTTTTCAGCATCTGCCTTTGCTGCATCAGCAACTTCTTCATCACCTTTATCAGAATCTTTAACTTTAGCATTTGACATTTCTACATCCTCATCTTTGTGCACACGTATCTTATACTTATAGATTTCATCCTCATCGGATTCAGTTTCAGCATCTTTATCATCAGCATCTTGTTTATCACTGATATAGTCATCGCCTTCATCATCTACATCATCATCTTTATCATCCTTCTCTTCGTCACCAATTTGGTCTTCTTTCGAGTATTCACTCTCTCGTTCTGATCTCTACTCAAGAATAACATTTTCTTCAGTCATATCCTTTTCCTCATCGGGAACCCCTTGTTTAGTACTAGTTCCTTCACTTGAGGTAGCAGAGACGACTGTGGACTCATCGGGAACCCTTGGTATAGTACCAGTTCCTTCATTTGAGCCTCTAGTACCAGGTTTTCTTTTGCTGGTCTTTCTACTTTCTTTAAGAGCTTGCATAGTATCAGCAGCTTCTTGTTCTTTTAGAGTAAGAGATGGAACACCCTTGAGCTTTTTAGGAGGATCAGAAGTCACTTTACCTAATTTTCTTCTTTTAGTAGGCTCGGGGACAAATTCAGTCACAATCCTTGCATGAGTAGCATGGACTTGCCTTGGTGCTTCTGCTTCTTCAGCTTTAGTTTTGCTGATTGACTTACCTAATTCTAAAGCAATGTTTGGATCATTAGAAATAATGTTGTCATCAGCAAAAATTGTGACTTTCTTCTTGACCAATCTTCTACTAGCAGTCTTTCTCTTAACTGGTTCAGGTTTAGGTTTAGGTTTAGGTTTAGATACATCAACAGTTTCCTGAGAGTCATCAACAGTCTTCTTTCTTTGTGAACCTTTGCCTCTACTCTTCTTGGGGGGAATCAGACCAGTGGAATACTTGATGAACATCAGGTAAGACTCTGACTGCTTGATTGCATCATTTAGCATCACTTCAGGAATAGCCTAAAAATATGTCATCTCGGAATAGTGTCACAATGAAAATTTTGTTCCTCATAGAGATTGACTTATCTTTGGAAATAAAGTTATTGGATGACTGCCTTTGTGAATCTGGGATAATACACTTTCTCTTGTTTCTTGCAGTCTCTGTTCTCTATCCGGAATGTGAAGTCTTCCCAGAGTAGTGCAACAAAGTCAACATTCTTGTTGTAGTACATACCTCATAGTATTTGTGCTCTTGAGATTATGATCTTATCAAGACCTGGAAAGTTTCCCGGCAGGGACACCTGTTGTTGAATTGTTGCAAATGTTTCTCCATGGTTGGGCATCTGATCAACAACCACTTTAGTGGCAGATTTAATGTTACCTCTGTGCCCAAGTTCCTTGATGAAAGTGACTATTTCTTCATCTGAAGGAGGTGCATCAAACTCTTTATTTGGAAGTCTTGGACAGATCTGGAGAATGTCGCGAAAGACTTCTACATCAATAGTGCATTTCTTCTTGTCCAGCTTGAACTTGTACGAAGATGAATTTTTAATCTTGGTGATGGTGTGCCAGAACTGATGCATATAAATCTTCGGGACTTCAGCAGTGATTAGGAAAGCTGGGTAGAGAAAAGACAGTGCAAGAGAATCTAAGACAACTTGATAAGTGATTTCCTTTGGAGTATTTATGGGATCAATTCTTATGTTGCATTTTTCAATCTGGACTCGATTCTCAGGTGCAACCAAAGGATTGTCAAGAGCAACTTGTTGAGCAGCAGTTGAAGTCATGGTTCTGCTAAGATTTGTCCAACACAGTTTATATACAAACAGATTATTACTGATTGAACAATTTGGTTCATTGTTGAAAGATTAAGATGCTTGATTGGATGTTTTCAACTAGGAGTTAAGGCTCACAATTTATCAAAGCTAGCAATAAAAACAAATAACGATGACAAAGATCAAAAAGTCAAATATGGAATGTTATCAATACTAACTTTTGGCCAAATACAGTCAACTAAGCAACTAGATTGAGTATTAAGGAAAAATTACCCTAAATAAATCACTTACTGAAAATTTAAAGGAATGAATCACTTAGTTTAAATTATCATGTATAATTCGCCTAGTTATAAGTGTATGTATAAATCGCCTAGTTTTAATATTATTTATAATTCGCCTAATGAAAACTGTATAATTCGCCCAATACCATTGTGTATAATTCGCCCAGTTCACATGGTATAGTTCGCCTAGTTCACACGGTATAATTCGCCCAGTTCAAATGGTATAGTTCGCCCAGTACACATTGTTATAATTCGCCCAAGCAATTTTCACGTATACTTCGCCTAGTGCACTATTTTTTGAAAACACAAACTACAAATTTCAAGCATCTACATCAATCAAACTGATATTAGCATACATTGAACATATACATGAGACTTTTTAAGTAGGAATTTATCATTAAAAACTACCCCTTATGTTTGAAAAGAATAGTTAAATGACTTGAAAAATCAATCTCTCAAGTTTTAGATGTTTTAACTTGGAATTTTCACACTCTAAAGCATACAAAAGATCATAATAACACTTATGAACACAAACACAAGAACATGTTCATGTTCTTACCACTTTTTCCATATTTTCGACCCTCAAAATCAAGCCTAACACATTCATATGTTAACCTCATGTAAACCTGAACAAAGAGTTTATTCTTAACTTAGGACACCAAACCTCCTCAATCAATTTAACACTTAACGCACTTTTATTTTGAAGAACCCTAAATCAAGATTAAGGGTTTTCGGTCTAATTCGTGGGTATATGTTAAATTCTTTTTTATTTGAAGATTGTTAGGATGTAAGAAACATATTTCAAGTTTACCTTGAGGATTGAAAAGCACGTTTATGAGGTGTTCTTGAGTTTAGCCGATTTCAACAATGAAGAACAAAGGGGTGTTTTGTTTGAGTGAATAAAGTAACGGGTGAGAGGGGTGGTTATGTTTGAAACTTTGAGTTTTTTTACCATAGTCACCCCCTTAAGTTTCATATTTATGCCAATGAGGGAAACGGATCCTATGGATAAACTGGCAAGAATGTACCTAAAGGAGGTAGTCACGAAGCATGGAATACCTTTTTCAATTATCTGTGATCATGACCCTCGGTTCGCATCAAATTTCTGGAAGTCACTTCAGAAGGCTTTGGGTACAAGTTTGGATATGAGTACTGCATATCATCCGCAAACCGAGGATATGCTACGTGCTTGCATAATCGACTTTGGAAATGGTTGGGTAAAACATTTGCCATTAGTCGAGTTTTCATACAATAACAGTTATCATGCTAGCATTAAGGCTGCAACGCTTGAAGCACTTTATGGTCGAAAGTGTCATTTACCCGTATGTTGGGCCGAGGTTGGACAAGTTCAACTCACTGGTCCAGAATTAGTGGAAGAAACAACGGAGAGCATCATCCAGATTAAATAAAGGATTCAAACCACTCGCTATCGACAAAGGAGCTACGCCGACTTAAAGCATAAACCGATGGAGTTTCAAGTTGGAGATAAAGTTATGCTTAAGGTTTCGCCTTGGAAAGGGGTCGTACGTTTTGGCAAACGGGGGAAGTTAAACCCCAGATATGTCAGACCTTTCAAGGTGTGAAAAAGGTTGGAGCCGTTGCTTACAAGCTTGAGCTTCCTCAAGAGCTGAGCAGGGTCCACAATACGTTTCATGTATCCAACTTGAAGAAATGTTATTCTGACGATCCATTAGTCGTTTCGTTGGAAGGACTCCAAGTGGATGACAAGCTCTATTTTGTTGAAGAGCCTGTAGAAATCATGGATCGCGAAGTCAAACAATTGAGGAGAAGCCGTGTCCCAATTGTCAAGGTTCTATGGAACTCTAGGCGGGGCCCTGAGTTTACGTAGGAACTTGAAGATCAATTCAGGAAGAAATACCCACACCTCTTCACCAAGACCGCACCATCATCAAGTGCCATGTCATAAGCCTTGACGACAAGGCTCACTTAACAGGGGAAAACAATAACACCTAGTGTTTTAGGTCATTGTACAACATTATGTAATCCACTATTTATTTTTAGGGTTTTACGCGTTTGCTTTAAATCGTAACCGTTAAGTGAAATCGCGTAAACTAAAAATGATCATTCAATGTAAACGGGCATTAAACGATTAAATGTTTACATCAAGAAAGTGTTATATGATTATTTAGAGGATAATTATTAACATTTCATATTTTATTTTATTGGTTACGTTAAGTGGTTACGTTTCGCGATAAAGTACGTTTAGGCCTTCCCGGAAGTACGTTAACTTATCTACGCTTCACTAAATACCCAAAATTTGTACCCAATACTTAAAGTTTATTTAAAACTTCAAGTATTTATCACTTTATACATATTCCTCATGAAATAATTCAAATCAAACTCTACCATGTGCAAGTTATACATTTTATTAAATCTATACTACATTATACTTCAAATAATACAATTATACACTAAGTAAAAGATCAAAAGATATTTCCAAGCCCTCCCCTAGCATGAGAACGTGTACATGTATGACTAGGAAGCCAATATTCACCAAGAAGCTTCACAAAATATCTTCATACATACATCTTGCATCCACTTGAACCATGACTAGCCAAGTCTTATCCAAGATAAGCCCTAGTCATCTTTCTAAGAGTTCTAAGCCTTGCCACCTTGCATACTTCTACTTGACATCAAAAATATCTTATATGATCTCCAAGAAGTATAAATAAGCATGAAGGAGTCATAGAAAACTCATACTCTTCTTTTCCTTAGCAAAAAAATTTCAAAAACACTCCGTTTCTCTCTTACAAAGCCCACGGCTCAAAACACCAACCAAACCAAATCCATAGTTTGATTTTCTATCATTATACAAGCATACACATATCATATATAAGGTATTCTAAGAAGATTTCCAGGCTTGGTTAACCATTTACAAGGAAGGAAGCAAGAAAAGGAAGATAAGGGTTTCTTGGGAAAATTAGGGTTTTCATCCTATATTTTCAAGCCAAGAGTGTTAATCACAAGGGTGTGATTATTATTCTCTTCTCTACTCATCCAAGCAACATTATAATAAAGCTTAATCATTTCATAAATAAGGTTTTATGTGTTCATATGTTCTATCTAGTTAAATCACCATTTAGGGTACTTTTGAATATGTAAAATGAATTTTTACTTATGATTAATGTTTTGTGAACTTTGTTACATGTCATATGGATGTTAATATCATATTTAAAGGAATTTATAAGTGTTTTATCATGTTGGTTAAGTATGAACATGTATAAGTGCAAATTAGGGTTTTTATGTTAACTTGATAAGTTGCAAATGAAAATGATGTAAATAACATGTTAAACTTGTTATCTTGGACTCACATGAGCAAAGTATGAACTAATGGATTTTATATATGTAAGACATAAGATATAATTGATGTAAAGTATGTGCAACTAAGTGTTGAAGCTTAATGGTACAAAATCGAGCTTAAAAACATGTTATAATCACAAACTCCAAACCTCCTGTTTTGGTCCGAATTTGTTGACAGCCCTTTTATGTTTTATAAAGATAGTACATCTCATGAGGATTCCAAAATGATAAGAAACTCGAAAATCCGATTTATAACGAAGAAGATACGCTAGTTACGAGTTTACGACGCTAAATACTTTATAAAACAAATTTTATAAAAAGTTACTATTCATGGCAGAAACTTATACTTTGTAAACATCAATAATATGATAAAACTTTCAATTACAAGAACGTGTTCGAAAGAATCACTAAAAACGGAGCTATAACGAATAAGATACGATTAAAACGGGTTTTACGTTAATTAAAAGTATAAAAATAATTTTATAGCTGTTATGAACAGTAAAACACTATTCATCACAGAATCCCAAAAACCTTAAAATGTGATTTTATGATCACTCGTCTTAATACAAAAGCATGGGCGTAAGAAACGCGAGAAACGGGCTTAAAACGACAAAGTTATGTCATTTTTGCTAAAGGCGTAATTATAAACGTTTTTACTTTATAAATAGCGATTTTCACGTAACATTAGATGGTGATATTAGCTTTATATAGAAAATATGTTTTAGTTATTGAAGTGCTTATACTAGGGAATTTCATAATGAGGCTCTTTCGGATGGCGTATTGACGAGTTGTTGGATTTACGATTTAAAGTGTCCTAACTCCTCTAACGACGATGTCATGACCTCTTAAATAATGATAACCCAACAATAGACGAATGATAACTATATAATTTATATACAGTTGTAGTTAGACAACATACGTTAAATACTGATTCGCCTATATTAACTAGGTTGCATTCGGGCGTTAGCGTGACCGCATTTTTACTTGGGATATTTTGTTATCAGTTTACTCACTCAAGGTGAGTTCATAGCCCCCATGTTTTACAATTATTGATTTACAAGTTTCTTAGGGTGAGAAACATATCATGTTTACAAATTGGACCAGTGTACATTTATCATGATTACGTGTGGCCTAAGTAGCGATAACCCACAATGCCCAATGGAATCATAACTGTCAAT
This sequence comes from Tanacetum coccineum, assembly GCA_026074375.1. Taxonomy (NCBI): domain Eukaryota; kingdom Viridiplantae; phylum Streptophyta; class Magnoliopsida; order Asterales; family Asteraceae; genus Tanacetum; species Tanacetum coccineum. Next base: position 21,507 of record BQNB010036897.1, on the reverse strand, counting down.
ACTGGATGTGAGCACGAATGATAATAGATAGATTCTATTTGGGATGACCTCCCGTTTCGGGTGAAAAGCTATCACTGGAAACGAACGATATCATGTCGGATACTGGATGTTTCAGTTGAACAGCATCACGGGCAATGAGGCAATATTTATATAATGTATTCAATAGGTCGAGCTTCAGTGTCTGAGCTTAGGAAAACGTAATTACAGTTTGGCTGATGTCTGCACTGATGCTATCACAGAAAAGTCTTGTCGGTCCTGCATAGTACATTACATAAACCTATGAAATTCACCAACTTTATGTTAACGTTTGAAATGCAATGTTTTTCAGGGGATCATTAAACACGAGGTGCGAAGGATACATTGGTGGTTATATTTTGAAGTCATGCATTAAAGATTTAGTCGCATTACATTTTGTATATCTGTTATGGGCTGGAATTCTTTGTAATAATAACATGTAAACAAGTAAAGCTTCGGGCTTTTGTAACACAACCTTTTGTTAAATCCAGTGTATCACTTTTAAACGACTTTTTGGTCGTTCTTATATTATCTTGTGTTATTGATCTGAGAAGTAACACGCCCCGGACCCTTATTCCGCTGCGACCCAATTTGGGGGTGTTACACTGATTATACAACCCTCGACTCAAACATGTAAAATGTTATTGTGTGAAAAGATGTTATTTTCTGTTTGTCTGGTCGGTAGGTCTACACAAATTCATTATAAACCGTTTTAAAAAGGAAGACTGGTTTATTATAAACGCATCACATTACCCATAATGGGATGTTCAGATTAATAAGCATTGTGAAAAATTACGGTTTGGCGAGAAACAATCAGGGATCTTAATATCTCATGTTTGATAATTGTTTTTTAAGGAAGTGCAATTTTTATCAATGTAAATAGTCCTACATTTTACAATAATGTAATGGTTCACCTAGTCATTAAGCTTGAGTTAATGTACAACAAAAGCATACCTCCCAAATGAGCATTCTCATTTTCTTGCCTCCCAGCTACTGGGACACTATCTGCTCTAACAGCTGGTCTGGGTTGCTAGGGAGGTGTAGCCGCCCTCTGCATTCCTTGTGAGAGCCACCGTATCAATGGTGCAAGAGCTCTGGTCTGATACCTGAAGCGCATTGCAAAAGGGTTCATCATAATTAAGCCTAGTACTACATGAAAGGTGAGAAGCAAATAAAAAACAATGAGATTTATGACTTACAAATAGATGAGAGAAAAAAAGATGAGTAGGACAAGCCTTTTTCTTGAACCATCTTGGTTGAATAAGAAAATAACTGCTGCCAATTTCAATATAAGTATCAAATCAAGATGAATTGCATTCTAGAATCTCCTGACCACAACTTGTCTTTGTTGTCCAGCCTATTGTTGCTACATAGCAAGTAATTCACGGTTTAATCTAATTATATATTTTGACTGGGTTCTCGAACATGTGACGGTTCTGCATAACAAAGAAAGTACATTAGTGGGCCCCTTCGGCCATGTCCGAGAATAAATACATATAAGAAAGAGGATAACATGAAAATAGCAAGGAAAAAAATCAAACACCGCTTTTAGTAATAGTTACTGCTAATAATCTTTTTGCGCAAGACTGAGATACACCCAATTCGAGGAAAAAGATGACCTGATTAGCTGTAAATGCCTTTTTATAGGTAGTGTCTGAATGTTTCAACCCAAAGTAGTGCTCCCACGCACCATACACGTCTCTTGTCTACAAGCCTGATATACAATATATGTCATTTAGTAATTGATATAGTACAATTTATAGATAAGCATCAACGATAGAATATTCAATTATGAACCTAAAACCGGTTAAATAGAACATATGTGTCTTCTAAATACTTTGGCCACCCTACAGATAGAAAGGCAAACTTCCACTAAGAAACATAAGGGAAAAGGCAGGTGCAAGTCAGATGTCACTGTCGACTTTGTGGTTATGATATAAAAGAAATGATTTAAAAGAATGTGACATACAGTAAGGTCAACTAAGTATCGGGCATCATAAGTATATACGAAAAGAAATACCTTCGTAAAACGCTACATTAGGAACCCCTACTTTTTAGAAATGCGGCTTTATACTTCTGCTAAAGTTTCATCTTCATGAATTATCAAAAAGAAAGGCTCCCTGAAAATGGTTCATGAATTACCATCTTCGAGTTCTAACTATAAAAATGGTTCATTTTCCTAAATGCTCTTACTTTCTTTGTACATGATGTTTCCGCAAGCCGGTATATTCCCAATCGTGTCTGCTTATAACAAAAAAATATAAGCCAAAGAGAATATCAACTTGAAATACCAATTATCATACATTTAACCATTACTGAAGTGAAAATCCCATGCTTCATCATAAGATATATCATCAAGACAATAATTAAAGTCTCCAAGAAATACAATCGTAAGTGCCTCAAATAGCTCTCTGGAAACTCATCCATAGACAAAGCACCAAACGCCTCCAATGTAATATATGTTCTCTCGTCTTTTAATCTACTGACCATTTTTCATTTTTCTTAATATAATTAAAAATTGGATGTACCTACATTTGTAAGACAGATCGTTTGAATAGCTAATGAGACTCCGGCTGTAAAAAATATGACAACATATCAGATGACGCATTCATAATATTTGGGGGCTGGTGACGGACATTATATTGTATGCATGATCGAAATCAACATTACACCTGTTAACACCAAAACATATAAGTTTTTAATTATAGTAGAGGTTGAATGGCCTGAAAACTTGTTTGGTAACCTGCGAAAGGAACATTAAGAGCCATCAAAAGTTAAGCATGGTTAAGACCTGAAACAATAAAAGAAATTAAACAATTAATGCAGTGACCTGACAATACAAATGACATCAAATAACTATTTACCTTCCACAATAATTCTGGCATGTCTAGTGCAGGTTGCTCAATTGCAAGCTCAAAAATAGCTCTGGATATGACACATTTACCCCTAAATAGACTATATTGCTACATCAAATGTCATGAAATAGAGTTTGACATAGAAAAAAATGAAAACTCAGTCGCTAGCCTACCTCATTGATGGTGAAATGGTAAGTTTTATTCTGTCATCGACTTGCATACGTGAAATTTGTTCATACATCAGGTAATATGCAAAATGATATCATCCATTGCAAACATAGACTTTGAATTGTCTCATAAAAACTACGATCTTTTCACCTGTGATTGCAATCTGCAACGAAAGAAAAACAAAGATTTCCATGATTTGTCTTTTTTGAGTTGAGCAAAATAGTTTTCAACCTCATAAACCACATGCTTAATTTTTTTACATTATGCCTTTTGAGAACTATCATATGTTTCAAAGGATGTTAAAAGTGAAATGACATAAACAAAAAAGAATGTGAATGAATACCATTATGTAAGCATTAACCTCTAAGTTCTATTATTAGTAATAGCATAACTTGTATATCTACTAACTAAATCAAATTTGGTAGTTCCTTTCTTCTATAGCAGGCATGCCAGGAGTAGAGGGAAGAGTTTAAACAATAAATATGGAACTTTATAGGCCGTTGTAATAATATATTACATAGTATGTAAACTTTACTTCAAGAGACAAATTTGTCAACAATCAAAGAAACTGTCTGCAATTTAACGGCACAAAACATTCACTTAAAACAAAAGAGACTGTAAGAAAACTATAAATCATACAAATCAGGAACATTTTATAATTTATAGGTACATAAATGACTCATGACTGGTCAAAAAGATGGAAGAATGCTTACGTTGGAACATTGTAAGTAAATGGGATGAGAGCATTGGATGGATATCTAACAATTGGTCCCATAAATGAATTTGGAAAAGTGGGAACTGCGTATAAGCATGCTCCATGTTTTGTCTGTTTGGGACCTTGCTGTGGAGGGAATAGCTCAGGAACAAACATTCAGTACATGATTGGGAACGTTGGGGCTTCACCATTTGGTGATGTAAAGCCATAAAAGGGTGGTATCTGCAACAAAGTTCAATGATTTATTAGGTGACTGAAACTACACCAACAAAAGGATTTGGCTTGTCTTATTCTTTTATTACGTAGGAGAATAAAGTTATAAATAAGGATATACATAGAGTTGCTTATTTTCCCATCAAAGGCATCCGTTAGAGATACATTATCGAACATTATGACAAGTATAGATGATCAAGTGCAGACACATAAGCTGTAGCCATATTAAAAGAAACAGAATTTCATCATTAGGGTTTTAAGAATAAGATACATACCTGTGTTTTTTACGTGGTTCATTAAAATTTTCAAAAGAAAAGAAGCACAACTTCTAGTATACATAATACCTGAAAAAATTAAAAGATCGAACCACAATTTCAATGTTAGGGTTTGGAGAAAAAGATACACATGGTGGTTCATTAAGATCTTAAGAAGATGAGAGGCAGGTATACATAATACCTAAAAAACAGATATAAAATATGAATAGTGTTTATATCATTGAATAATTTTAGGATAAAGTTGTGTTTTTAAAAAGCATAACAATTTTGTTTTCAATTATCCATCACAACTTTTAGCATAGTCTAGTGGTTGGAGTGTTAGTTTGTGGATGACAAAACCAGGGTTCAGGGTTTGATCTTAAGCAATGGACTTACAATAATAAAAAAAAAACTGGAATTTTGGAAAAATTGTGATGACATGGATGCAATTGTGACATGCGATTATTATGACATGGCATTATGGTATGCCATGGATGGAATTAATAGTGACAAACCTCCTTCTATATATAAATTATTATATATATAATATATATAATATATATATATTTTATATATATGTATTTATGTATGTATATGGTATGTATATATATGTCAAATGTATATAAAAATAAATATTAAATATATATATATATATATATATATTACATATATAACAATATTATAGTGTATATATATATGTAATAATATAATAAGTATATATATATATTATACATATATACTATATATATATATATATTGTATCTATGGTTCATAGAGATAGTATATATAATATATATAATATATGTATATTGTATATAAGTATATGTAGTAAATATAGGTAGTATGTATGTAGTATAATATGTATGTATGGTATATATAAGTGTATGTAGGTATATCTTGTGTATATATATATATATAAATAATATAATAATAATAATAATAATATATATATATATATTTATATATATATATTTATATATATATATATAGTATAAAGGTTGTGTGTGTGTGTGTGTGTGTGTGTGTGTGTGCGTGTGTGTGTGCGGTGTATATAGATTATATAAATGATAGTATATATATATATATATATTATATATATAATATATATATTATCAATGGTGTGTTCTAAATGCGAACCACTTTTTATGTACAGAACTTACAAAACCACTTAAAATGAATCCATGCCATTGGATGAGTTTGATCAAAGCTATGCAACATTTGTATAATATTACAATTTATAAGTAAAATATGAATGTCAATATTAGTCTTATTTTGGAGTTATAAATGGGAAATCGATTGTAGTGTATTTTATTAGAAGGAATCGTGTTTCCTTTAACATGATATGTTTTTAATGGTTAATAGTTTAAGTTGTGTATATATGTTAAAATTGTGCATAGATGTTTAAGTTGTGCATACGTGTTTACTAGTTGTTTATGATACAACTAACCAATGGATATGACTTGCTTATTGACCTTGTTGCTATACCAACCACTAGATATTTATGTTATTGGAGTTTAATTCTATTGAGAATGCATGTGTTTGTATAGTTTGTGAAGTTTACATGTACTCAGAGTGCATAATTTATGAAGTTTAAACTCAATGGAGTGCATATGTGTTTTACGTGCCCATAGTTTAATTTTTGGTTGTCTTTTCTAGCTCACACTAGATACATAACATATTCTATATATTTTTATTATTACGTTGAGCATGCTCATGTTACTTTGTCGTGGTTATTTAATGCTCATCTTTATGTTTTATTATTACGCTGAGCATGCCATTGAGAAGGTTGAGAAGCAATCTAGGCCATAGAAATCAACTAGTTTTAATGTATTTTACAAGTCATTAACAGAGATGAAAACGGCAAAATAGTAATTGAGTCATTGAAAAATTGATTGAGGAATTAAGACACCTATTATTTCGGTTTCTAAAAGTCCGAATTTGATAGCTTGATACTTTCTCCATATGTTTTTTTCATATCTTAATTTTCGACCATGTATCATTTATTTTTCAATTTGATTATTAGTCACCAGTTAATATGCAAACGTATTTGAAGATTTGAAATCTAAGAACCACAACTAAGTAAGATATTTTGTCAAATATATGATTCACGTTATTTAAGTGTAACATGTATATTATACACCTATTTTGAGTTTTGAATCTTAAAACATTGCAGCTTTATAAATTGAATCTTTAGAAAAAAATAGTAATTTCATTTTGCATTAACAATGCAAGAAGACATTTTTATGTGTTTCCTAGTCGTGAGAAATTTTTTGAAAATGATTTGGGGTTTATGAGGGTCTCGAAAATTTAGAGCAAATCAAAATGATAATGCAAAATCTAAGTCTATGGGAATCATGTTAGTTATACATTGTAATTCCTAGTCCTAATTAAACAAAAATGCACAAAAATAAAAAATCCCCAAATTTAATTTAGTGCTTAATAGAACCCTAGACACAAGATTGGAATGAAAAAGATATGAAATTACTTACAATAGATGATAGTGTAGATGATTAATGTCGTTTTTTCAATCGTGACAATGAATGGGTTTTGTGAGAAGAGAAGAACTGTGAAAGAATAAAAAGGCATATAGTCGTTTAATAGGGACGGTTTCACGGTTCCCTTAAATATTTAAGGGAACCGTCGTGTATGGAAAATTTTTGTGTTTATTTCTTATTTTGTGTACGAGATTCGGTAAACGTTGATCGAGTTCATATTAACTTCGAATGGAATGAATATACCCGGTCTCAAGGAGTGTATATTCAAGAGTGAATGAATTTTAATTGCATTTTGCGAATTAAAATTACTTGAATACTTCGGACGGAATATTTAAGTTATCAGATGAAGTTCGAGTGGAATTAATTCTACTTTAGGATATTTGGAATACACTCATCGAACAAGTAGATTCAATATAACATTTATTTTATAAGTGTAGGTTATAAAGCCAACTCATATTCTTTTCAACTTGGAATTTGGCGTAAGCATTTCAATGTTCAATCGAGTGTGATTTAACATGTAGATGTCAAAAGTATCTAGTGTCACAAATTTGAGTTGTGATTTGATATTTCCATTAATCTAGATAAATGGTTACCCCTATTTCATTGTCGTACTTAAAACTGGCAATTGGATCGAATTATGTCATTAATCATATATTGAATAATTAATTAACTTCATACTCAAGATCCGCTTAAACCCTTATGTTCACTCAAAATAAATAAATCAAAGCTTTATGAAATGTGTTCCATCATTCCTAAAACGAAATGAGAATAGTTGAAAGATTCACGTTTGAGAAGTTTAGTTAGAGTGTTGGCAATATTGTCTTTTGACGGAATCTTTTTGATGGAAATGTTTACATTGTAGCGAGGGAAATGATGATGAATTTTGATGTGTGTTGCAAGGAGTTTTTACTTAAGTCAATGGCACTTTTGTCGTCACACAAGATGAGAGCGTCGTCGAGCTTGATGTCGTAGTCGATAAGAGCTTGTTTCATTTATAATGCTTGTTGACATGTCTTTCTAGTGGATACGAATTCGGTTTTAGTCATGAAGATAGCAAAAGTCATTTGTTTATGAGGACATAGGAGTTTTTATTGGTTTAGAATCTTTTAAACTAAATATTTTAATCATTTCTATAATTGATTTGAGAAGATCATAGCTTCTAGTTAATTTTATTTGAAGACAAAGGAAGAAGCCAAGTTCACCAGTCATGCTCATTTCAAACTCGTCGTGCATGATTTTAGCAAAGACATCATACAACTCTTTGACAAGTTGAACTAAATATAGTGTCGTCAACATATATTTGAACAATGATAAGAGTGAATTTTTCTTCTTCATAAAGGTGTATTATGGTACCATCCTATGGTATACTCATGTTTTAATTAGGAAAGCTTTTAGTAAAGCTCTAGGAGCTTGCTTAAGATCATTTATAGCTTTCTTAATATTGTAAACATGATTAGGTTTTTCGAAATCAATGAATTCCAAAGGTTGTGCCACATAAACCTTATCATTGATAGAACCATTTAAGAATGCACTTTTTACGTCCATATAATTTTAGAAACATAAGCAAAAAAGTAAGCAATAAGTATTCTAATAATTTCTAAAGTAGCAACTAAAGTGTAAGTTACTTAGCTAGACACTTAGAGAATATGAATGAATAAAAAATATAGTTGCATGACCTAGTCTTCTATGTTATGAAATAAAACTTTTCATCCATGGTTACAAGGCAGAGTTTTACAATGAGCTTATTTCCTAATTTCATCACATACACGCCATTTTTCCTAATTCATTTATCTATCCTTAGTTATCTCATTATCGTGTTCTGAGAACATTACATTACACTTACTATCGCAAATTTTACCAACGCTATGTAAATAAAATGCTAATTTAGCTATGTGCTTAACATTTCTAATAGTAGAGGAGCTATGGAAGAACTTACCTTTGCTGATGATTGTTTTCTTTTGCTACCAAAAATAATGTTACCTTCATTGTATGCTTGGTATGATAAGAAAAGACTATTGTTGCCCAGTATATTCTTCGTGCATCCACTTTCTTTTACTCATACATATGGTTCCAAGTCGACCCTTAAGCATAACTATTTATATGAACACTAATCATTTGGTCCCCAATATCTCATTGGTTCAAAAGAGTTAGCATTGAAAATCTCTTGTATTTGTTATAGTGGTTAGGATGTTGAAATGGTGGACATATTCCCTAAGGAACAAAACTTTGTGGAAAGTTATTCCAAGTTACGGGATAATGATTTGGGTGACTTTGTCTCCTAACGTTATTTCTAGGCTGCGGAGTTGTAGATCGAGGTTGAGAAGTATTTATTTTTTTAGGATGTGGAGTTTTTGATCTACGATCTTTATTTGCAAATCTTACTCCGAGTTTTAAGAAAGGTTTATATAATTGTTTGACTTATTTTACAGTAACAATGGGTACTTTATCTTTGTTAATGACTACATGTTTTGGTTTAGAAGTCAAGTCATGCTTTAAATTTGAAACTGATCTGTCCTCAGACTTAGACGGTTCCACGGTTCCTTGGTTCCTTTATTAATAAAGGAACCGTCCACATCTTTATGGAACCGTCCGCTGTTGTTTTAGTTTTAGTTGATTTTACAAATTTTACTTGTTTTATTTCGCTTGTTGCCGCTTCTCCTTTATTATAATCCAGACCCATTTTATCACCAGATGGTTTTTCAATGCTTAACATATCTATTAACGAACAGGAACTATTTTCAAATTTAGTGAACTTAGATGCCTCAACTAAAAGTTTCGCTTGCATACTATGGTTTTCGTTCTCAATATGAAGTTTTCGACAAGATTCACATTCATTGTCGCTAGCTTTGTTCTTTAGAAACCTTTTAAGTTTTTCTTTAAGTTCGAAATCTTCATTATCTAAAAGTCCATTTTTGTTTTTCAAAAACTTATTTTTGTTTATGATTTTTAGACTAAGTTCACATATTTTATTGTACTCGTTTTGCAGAGTATCATCGTCAATTGACAAATTATAATCATGATAGTAAGAAGAGTTAGTATGTACCTTATTAGATGCTTGAGCTATAAGACAAGTTGTCGTTTGTCTTTTTCTCATTTTCTTCATCGTTATCGCTCCAAGAATCTCTGACAAAAGGCTTTTGATCCTTGTATCCAGGCGGCTTCGGACACTCTCTGATGAGGTGATTTGGATCTCCCCATCTAAAACATATCCTTTCATTTTTCCCTTTCTTATCATCCCAGTTTCTTAGGAATGATTTCTTTTCATCATGTGGTCTCGTAACAAATCTACCTCGTCTTTTAAAGAACTCATAAAATCCCTTACCACCATAGCATATTCTTCGTCATTACTTCTGGATTTCGAAGTCTCATCATCACTAGACTCCTTTTTAGCTTTTAAGGCAAGATATTTTATTTTCTCCTTTTTATCTCCAGCTAATTCGTAGTCCTTCTCCATTATCATCTCATGAACTTTGAGATTACCGATAAGTTCGTCTAGAGAAAGTGATGACAAGTCTTTTGACTATTCTATCGCAGTTACATTTGCCCTTATTTAGGATGAAGAGCTCTCAAGAATTTCCTAACATAATTCTTACTAGAAAAACTTTCTCCATGTGCCTTAAGACTAGTAATTATATTGTTAAATATAGCAAAACCGCTATCTATAGATTTCATCTTCTGGAATAGAAAATTGTTTGTATTTTTGAATAGGAAAGTCAATCTTATTATCTTTGACTTGATTATTACCTTGATGAGTGATTAACAACGATTGCCAAATTTCTTTAGCCATTTCACACATAAGAAATTCTTTCATATTCCTTTTTACGTAAGACATTATAAAGTACCATTTTAACTTCATTATTTTTAGCAAGTCTCTTTTTAAGGTCGTCAAGTTGACGATCGTAAGGAACTATTTCATAATCTTGAGTACTTACGTTTTTCACAACTGGTTAAAAATCACCATTAGTAATAACATGCCAAAGATATTGATCTTTTGATTTCACACAAGTCTCGAATATATTTTTCCAATATATAAAACTGTCGCTTTCAAAAAGCGGTGATCTTTTCATAGATTGCCCTTCTAGATATGTATTTGTGTTCATAGATCGATTCAAGTTTTACAATACCATTTATTTTAAAAATCTTGGTGACACTACTTTTGTACTGATGGTGTACCCCATCTCACGGCCGATGCCCAGCCTCCGATGCTGCACACATAACACTTCGGAGTGTTCATTGGCGTAAAGTCCACTAAGGGCTACCGTAAGGGAATCCGCCGATACACAACGAAGCCTATCTAAAACAGAGCCTTGAGCCTCCAAGAAACTCAAAGCTAAGGGCTACAAGACAAAACAAAATATTTTGTGGACCCAACAAGGACTAACGGTTGTCCTTTATTCCCGCTCGTGCATAACCACCGCACATGGGGATGATCTCGGAGCCTCGGCAGACTTCCTCCTATTGGCTGACGAGATAATGCTCCGCTCCATCCAACCAAAATTAGACACGTGGCAAGTCTAGGACATTCCTAAGGTTTGCCTATAAATAGCCGCCTCATTTGCATAATTAAGGTATGTTCTTACACACTTACTACTTTCTTTCTCTAAAACACATACCATAATCATGATATCTGATTCTTATGCCGGAGCTGGTTCGTAGGGTCCACCCCTACGCTCCGTGCTAACCCAAGTGATTATTTGCTGTCTTATTTTAGATCTACTCCCCCCACTTTGAAGTATCCAAGTCTGTTCATCAACAACAGGCTCTGATAAAAAAGGTGCAAATCATTGTACGATTAGTGGCACACCCGGTAGGACCCGCGAAATACTGATTCGTAGGGTCACTTTCATACTCTACCTTTTTTATACTTCAACCCTTATAACATCATGGTAATAGAAATCAATACAACACCCTCATCACCAACACTCATGACGTCAGCAGCGGTGATTCCTGGCGGAGAAGAGAGAGATGTCGTAGGAAGACCACAACTTACCACACATCTGAATCCTTCCTCAAACATCACCTCAAGCAGCCAAACATACTTCGTAACCCCAATACACCCTGACATGCAAACAGTCGACGAAGCCTTTGTCATGGCTAACTATTCACAACTGGAACCCCTTATTCGAAGAAGAATGAAAGAGTTAAGGCTGCAGGGCATGGCGACTCGTTTGAATTATTCAAGTGAAGATGTTGATGAAGAGAGAGAAATGGAGGCACCGCCTGGATTCTAGTTGCAGCCTCTTAGAGAGATGGAGGGACATACAATGCAAGGTATCCCCCATTATTAGTTGTTCATCTGCGAGAAACAGAGAGAATAAGGAGGACCCTGTCACCTAGGGAAGGTCCAGTCGCTCACAGAAGCCCCGCACATAGAGCTCACAACCCCAACCAACAACTTTAAATGATGGGAGGAGGTACTGATAGCCTCTAAGGCGGGACAAATCCTACATGAAATAACATGTATCCTCCTAACCATGCATACCCCCTAAATGGTGTTTATCCTCTAAATGGTACTGACCCTCCAAACAACATGTATCCTCCAAACAACATGTATCCTCTAAAAAATGTGTATCCTCTAAATGGTACCTATCCTCCAAACAACATGTATCGCCCGAATAACATGTATCCTCCGAATAACATGTACCCTCCAAACAATGTGTATCTACAAAATGGTACCTACCCTTCGGGTAACCTCTATCCCCTGAATAGCTTCTACCCTTTGGGAGTAGCATATTCAGTAAGGCAAAATTATAGGCAAAACCCGCTATGGCTAGATCATTCAAAAGGAGGATATGAGAGCGCTGCTGACAGCCCTTCATCGCTGACAAGGTGGATCGAAGAATTTAAGTTCCTGGATGGTTTAAAGGTCCCGCCCCATGTAGGATACTACGACGGAAAATGAAACCAAGACAATTTCATACATGTTTTTGAAGGAGCAATGAGAATGGAGAAGTGGACGATGTCAGTCACCTACTACATGTTCGTCTACATACTAAAAGATGCCGTAAGAGTCTGGTGGAATAGCCTCCCAAGGGGGTGGTAGTTAATTACGAGGACTTGAAGAAGAGGTTCCGAAATCACTTCAAACAACAGAAGAAACAGACCAGATTCATCTAGCAATAATCTCGTATAAAAAGGAAGGAAGGCGAAAGTGTAAGGTGTGAAAAACTAGAAGGGGTTTGAATAGTTTACCACTTTTTAATTAAAGGTTTTGAAGTGTTTGTAAAAAATTCTAGATTTGAATTTATGTGAACTCAACACTTGCACAATATGAACAATATATTTATCTAAACAATTGATATGATAGTATGAGGAGATAATGTAAGACAAGAGATAAGAGTAAGAACAATCAAACCACAACGCGAGGATTTATAGTGGTTCGGTAACGAAGCACCTCTTCGCCCTACTCCACTCCCCGAGCACCTAACTCGAGAGTTTTCTTCACTATGTCAACAAGCTCCCTTATGGCGGAGAAAACCGTACACAACGTTGCTTACACCGATTTACGACACAAAGCTAAATGTCGAGTTCTAATCTTAGCTAGAACCAATCTATCACAACACAACTTCACGACTTCACAACTTCACAACTTCTTCACAACTTCAAGACTTCCTCACAACTTCACGACTTCACTTCACCACACTACTTATGCCACAACTAACTAACACTACTTGGTAAGATCACCACGATCTATCTATACTTACAAAGATCGCCAAGATCTAGCTACTACACATAAATACAAGATATACAAAAGATTTACAAGTTATGATATGGATGCAATAAGATTGCAACAACACACAAAGGTGTAATACTTCTTCACTTGAGGATGGAAGTATTCTTCTCTTGCACTTGAGGAATTGAGCTTGGATCACTTGGAAACAAAGCTTTATGATTAAATGATCAAAGGATTTTGATGAGATGTGTGGGCTGTTTTAGAACAGAAAGAATGAGTGCAAAAGGTGAGAAAATTATGGGGAAAAGTCCAGTATTTATAGGACAAACTGGGGGAGCGTCTACCTAGGGGCGGTCCCCTTAAATAGGTGGGCGGTCCCCTTAATTTTAAGGGGGCCGACCGTGTATTTAAGGGGGCCGCCCAAGACTAGGGCTTCCCCAGTTTGTCTTTTGTGTAGGGGGAATTTTCTGGAACTTTTCTAGCCGTTTTAGGTCCAAAAATTTGAATTTCAAAATGTTTATTTTGAATAAAACATTTCTTTTAATTGTAGAAAATGTTTTGTAATGTTTTAAAAATGTTTACAACATTTTATAAAAGTGTGAGGTTGAATAAAAATTTCCTTTGATCATAAAATGCATTAAGCATTTATTTATTCATACCTTTAAGTGATGTATTTGTTGAAATGAGAATTTACTACTAATTACTTATTTACGTTTAATTTTACGTTGAACGTTTTTATATTTTGTGATTATCAAAACGTAAAGATGTGAAAAAATATTAGTAATATTTTTAGGCATTATATTTTTATCAACAATCTCCCCCTTTTTGATGATTACAAAATTTAAACTCATTAAATGTAAAATTATTTTTAAACAAGTATTTAGTGAGTTTCATGTCATTTATCCCCCTTTTTGTAGAATCAAAAAGACATCGTCGAGAATTGCTAGTTAAATCGACGGAATAAATGCTCCCCCTTGATGTGTGCTCCCCCTCGTTCGAGGGCACCAAGAAATCGAGCTATGGTTTCTTGGCTACAAAAACGAGTTAGAACAATACAAATATTTCTAACATGTAACAAGAAGGAAGGAAAAATATGACAAGTGCAAGCAAACAAGAAAATGTTTGCCTAGTGTCTATTATTGTTGTTGTAGACGTGAGCTAGGGGGGAGAAGTATTCTAGAAGCCTTTTGCACTTAACTTAATATTTTGCATCATATATTAAAGTTACAACTTGTAGCTTTTATATAAAAGGTGTTTACTTGCAAGAATTTTGTGTCTTGGTTTATTTCCTAATGTACAAAGTGTAAAGTAATATTAACTTGGATAAATTTAATAAAACTTTGAGTGTTGGGTACAATCGTGGGTATTTGTTGAAGCGTAGATTAATTAACGTGGTTTCGGGTATGTCTAAATGTACTTTATCGCGAAACGTAATAAATTTACGTAACCTATAAAAATAAATGAACAATGACCATAATTATTCTCAAAATAATTAGGTAATACTTGATTGATGTAAACGCTTAATTGTTTGGTGCCCGTTTACATTGAATGCAAATTTTTAGCTTACGTGATTTTACTTAATACATGAAATTACAAGCAAACGCGTACGACACTAAAAATAAATAGTAGATTTATCAACGTCGTCAATGATTTGAAAACACGGGTGTTATATGGAGCTTGAGTGTGAGCAATATGTGAGTTGATGGGTGAGATGGGAAGTGGAGAATGTAAGACAACTTGTGGTGATGTGGGAGTGTCCTTAATGTAAGGATTTGGTAATGCTTGATTGGGGTGCTTGTTTTCTTGAGATGGTTTATAATGAGGAGTGAGTGGTTTTGGTATTGGTGAAGTTGTATTGAGCACATTTGATGTGTTGCAAAGGTTTGGTTTCTTCCTCCAAATGGGTTTCACACTCATTTTGGCAACCCTTGATGGTTTGGATGTGGGTTTGTTAGGAGATGTCATTGGTGGGGATGATTGTGATGATGATGAATGAGGATGTATTTATAGTGGAGGAAAGGTTTAAATTAGGACAAATAAATATTTAAAGGATTAAATCCAAGAAATGTTTGTAAATTTAGGGAAACAGTAGCTAAGTCTAGAGGGTGTTTGGTTAAAAAGAAAAGAAAAAATATTGTTTTCCCCATGTTTGCCTAGGTCGGTCCCCTTAAAATTAAAGGGCCCGCCCTTTATGATTTAAGGGGGCCGCCAACTGGGATTTCCCAGATTTTCCAAAATTCGATTTTTCTTAAAATTTTAAAATTTGCAACAAGTCCATCCTTTTATGGCAATTAAGGTTTTTAGCACATAGCATTTAAGCATTCAACATTCTATATATATGACAAGATGTAGGACAAAACTATTTCACATAATTTTAGCATATACTCATATATGAATTGAAAACTAAAAAAAATGAAGAACATATATAAAATAGTAACAAGATATGATGCACAAAGAATTTTTCTTGTCAAAAGGGCTTAGTTAAGAATGAACTAAACTTATGTGCAAGTACTAGTGTGTGCCTAAATGCGACAAATATGGAGTAGCGATTATTTCAACACTAAGACATGCAAAACCTAAGAAATAATCCAAATGCTCCTTGATTTAATTTTATTCAACCAAGATTGTCGAAAAATATATATTAGATTATATATTTTTCACAACAAGTAAGGCAATCATTATGCATATGTGAAAAATGTTTTTAGCATATCTTAACAATATATGAAACTTGATTTTTATGAGCTCCTAGTTGTGAGAATAACTTTTTAGAAAATAATAGATTGGGATTATTGTATATATGTATAATGAGATATGCATTGAGATAGAAGAATTAGTAGAAGTTTGTTTATAAACTTTTCCCAATCTTGTGTTTTTGTGTGAAATAGAAGCCTAGACTCAGAAAGGGAAAAAAAAATTTGTCATTGGGTGGTCCCCCTAAAGTCTGGGCGGTCCCCTTAAAATTAAGGGGGCCGCCATCTGTTTGAAAAAAAATTCTCAGGATTTTTGTCAAACAATTTTTTTTCTGATGATTTCTTTATTATGCCAAAAACTTAATCGATTTGTTCCATCATTCCTAAGCCTAGATGTAAGTAGTTAAATGGCTCACGTTTAAGTGGTTTAGTTAGGATATCGACAATGTTGTCTTCCGATTTGACCTTTTCTATAGAGATATTTCCTTTTTTAACATTATCGCGAAGGAAGTGATGACGAATCTCAATGTGTTTTGTTCGTGAGTGTTGAACGGGATTCTTACTTAAGTCTATAGCCCCTTTCTTATCACATATTATTAGAATGTCGTCTAACCTAACGACATAGTCTATGAGAGCTTGCTTCATCCATAGAGCTTGTTGACATGCTTTTTCGGCGCTTACGTATTCCTCTTCGGTTGTGGAGATGGCAAGAGCTGTTTGCTTCTTTGAAAACCACGATGTTAGACAACATCCCATAAATGTGCAAACACCACTAGTGCTCTTGCGATCCACATAATCTCCCGCATGATCCGAATCCGCATACACTATTGTTTCTATGTCGGATCCCTTAGGATACCATAATCCTAAATGTGTAGTGCCTTTAATGTATCGAAAGATACGTTTAACTGCTTCTAGGTGAGAGGTTTTAGGATCCTCTTGAAAGCGGGCATAAAGGCAAACACTAAACATGGTATCAGGGTTACTTGCCGTTAAGCATAATAAACTACCTATCATGCCTCTATATTTGGTATTATCTACGACCTCACCTTCTTCGTCTCTCGTGAGTTTGGTTTCCGTAGACATAGGGGTCTTTATTGGCTTAGAGTATTCTAGTCCAAATTTCTTAAGCATTTCCTTAATATATTTTGATTGATTAAAAAATATTCCATCATCTAATTGTTTTATTTGTAATCCTAAGAAGAAATTTAGTTTCCCCATCATCTTCATTTCAAACTCATCATGCATGATCATGGCAAAGTCATAACACATTTCTTGACAAGTTGATCCGAATATAATGTCATCAACATATATTTGGACAATAATGAGATTGGGGTATTTCTTTTTAGTGAAGAGTGTGTTATCTACCATTCCCATGGAGTAATTATGTTTAATAAGAAAGGCTTTTAATCGATCATACCAAGCTTTTGGGGCTTGTTTTAGACCATAAAGAGCTTTCTTAAGTTTGTAGACATAATTAGGTTTGCGAAGTCAATGAATCCCGGAGGTTGTGCCATGTAAACCTCCTCATTGATAAAACCGTTAAGGAATGCACTTTTCACATCTATTTGGTATAACTTAAAGTCTAGTGCGCAAGCATAAGCTAAAAGTATTCTTATGGACTCGAGTCTAGCTACGGGCGCATATGTTTCGTCATAATCAATTCCTTCTTGTTGATTATATCAATGGGCGGCTAACCTAGCTTTGTTTCTAGTTACAACGCCATTTTCATCGAGTTTATTTCTATATACCCATTTTGTTCCTATAATGGTCATATCCATGGGATTTGGGACTAGTTCCCAAACATCATTTGTTTTGAATTGGTTTAGTTCCTCTTGCATGGCCATTACCCAATTTTCATCTTTTAATGCCTCATTTCTATTTTTAGGTTCTATTGTCAAAATAAAGCAAAAGAAATTGCTTTTGTCTTGAGCTTGCGACCTAAGAGTTCTTTGATTTAGATTACCAACAACGTTGTCTAGGGGATGAGTTTTAGATTCTTAATATTTACAATTTGGTTATTTTCTAATGAAATATCTTCAAGATTATTGCCTATGGGTTTTGTTTTACTAACCTCAATAGCTTCTTCTTTGACTAGCTCATCTCTTCTAATGGTGATGTTTTAGGCGGGGGAGGAGTTTCATCGAAAGTTACATTCAACGACTCTTCAACTTTCATTATTTGTTTGTTAAGTATTATGTAAGGTTTACTATTTTGTGAATATCCTAGGAAAACACCTTCGTATGACTTAGGGTGGAACTTGGTGAGGTAATCCTTTGTATTAAGAACAAAGCATTTACTTCCGAATACTCTAAAATAGTTAAGGTTTGGTTTCCTACCTCTTAACAACTCGTATGGAGTTTTTCCTAAAATACGTCTAATGGAAACTCTATTAATTATATAGGTTGATGTATCGACCGCATTACACCAAAATTTTTGAGGAATGGATTGTTCGTTTAACATGGTTCTACTCATTTCTTGTAGAGTGCGATTTTTCCTTTCTACTACCCCATTTGATTGTGGAGTACGAGGAGCGGAAAAATTGTGAGATATCCCATTTAAATCACAATAGTTTCCGAATTGTACTTCATTATCAAATTCCCGACCATGATCCGTTCTAATTGATACAATGGAACATCCTAATTTGTTTTGGATCATTTTGCTAAATACTTCGAATTTTTCGAAGGCCTCGGTTTTATTTGCTAAAAATCTAGTCCATGTGAATCGAGAATAGTCATCTACGATTACTAAGGTATAACGATTTCCTCCATAGCTTCGTATGGCGGAAGGGCCAAACAAATCCATGTGAAGTAGTTCTAGGCATCTAGTTGTTGAAACTATATTTTTAGCCTTGTGACTTGTATGAGCTTGTTTTCCAATTTTGCAAGCATCACAAAAATGTCGGTCGTATTTTAGTTTGGGTAGGTTTCTAACTAATTCTTTAGATGCTAATGATTGAATTAATTGCATATTAGCGTGACCTAATCTCCTATGCCATAGTGTGGAGTTTTCGTCCAATGTTGCAAGGCATATTTTGTCTTCCGGTTTATTTCCTAGTTTCATTACATATATTCCTCCTTTCCTAATTCCTTTTCCTATAACTTTTTCGTCTTTGATTATTTTGCTATCGTGTTCGGTAAATATTACTTTGCATTTGTTATCACATATTTGACCTACACTAAGCAAGTTATATGTTAAGTTATCTACGTGCTCAACATTTTCAATTATTAGGGAGTCTTGAGAAATCGTACCTTTGCCTATGATTTTACCGCGCAAGTTGCTCCCAAAGATTACGTTTCCTCCGTTGTATGCTTTGTATGAAGAGAACAACTTTCGATTACCGGTCATGTGTTTTGAGCATCCACTATCTTTAATCCACTCATCGGGTTCCAAGTTTACTCCTAAGCATATTTCATCGGGCGCTTGAGCTACAAGGCAAGTTTCATCTTTAGTCTTTCCTACTTCATCTTCTCCATTGTCGCTCCATGCTCCTCCAATAAATGCTCTTTGATCGTTGTTCTTTGGCGGCTTTGAACATTCTCCAATGAGGTGATTTGGATCACCACATCTAAAACATTTTCTTTCACTTTTACCATAACCATCATTTCTACTTCTTTGGAATGTTTTTCTATCGCCTCGTGGTTGTCTTACAAATCTTCCTCGTCTCTTGAAGAATTTCTTGAATTCTTTTACGGCCATAGCATACTCTTCGTCTTCACTATCGGAGCTTGAGCTATCTTCATCACTTACTTCCTTTTTCACCTTTAATGCAAGAGATCTACTTTGTTCTTTCTTGCCTTTGACCGTTTCGAAGTCTTTCTTTATTACCTCTTCATAGACTTTCAAGTTTCCAATAAGTTCGTCAAGAGGTAAGGTTGTTAGATTCTTTGATTCTTCAATCGCCGTGACTTTCGCGCGCCATTTTGGATGTAATGCCCTAAGAAATTTCCTAACACAATTCTTGCTAGAAAAACATTCATCAAGTGCTTTTAGACTAGTAATAATAGTGTTAAATTTAGCAATTACATTATCTATTGACTCCTCTTCTGGAATCATAAATTGTTCATATTGTTGAACAAAAAGATCTATTTTGTTAGCTTTGACTTGATTATTACCTTGATGTGTGTGATTAGCAAAGAATCCTAAATTTCTTTTTGCGGTTGACACATATATATTCCTTTCGTATTCTTTAGTGGCAAAGCATTATAAATTACCATTTTAGCCTTTTATGATTTTTTGCAAGTTTTCTTTTTAGTTCATTCATTTTGTTTATGAAAAGGTACAACTTCAACCTTTTTAGTTTCGGGATTATTTTGAATTTGAGGAAAATCACCATCGGTAATAACATGCCAAAGATCTAGATCTTTTGACTTCACATAAGTTTCCAATCTATTTTTCCAATAAATAAATTCATCACTTTCAAATAGTTGTGTTCTTTGCATAGATTACCCTTCTAAATATTTTTTCGATTCCATAGATCGATTCAAGTTTTAAAATACAATTTATTTTAAAAATCTTGTTAAGCGTGGCTCTGATATCATTTGTAAAAACTAGAAGGGGGTTTGAATAGTTTACTGCTTTTTAATTAAAGGTTTGGAAGTGTTTGTAAAAAATTCTAGATTTGAATTTATGTGAACTCAACACTTGCACAATATGAACAATATATTTATCAAAACAATTGATATGATAGTATGAGGAGATAATGTAAGACAAGAGACAAGAGTAAGAATAATCAAATCATAACGTGAGGATTTATAGTGGTTCGGTAACGAAGCACCTCTTCGCCCTACTCCACTCCCCGAGCACCTAACTAGAGAGTTTTCTTCACTGTGTCAACAAGATCCCTTATGGTGGAGAAAACCGTACACAACATTGCTTACACCGATTTCTGACACAAAGATAAATGTCGAGTTTTAATATTAGCTAGAACCAATCTATCACAACACAACTTCACGACTTCACAACTTCACAACTTCTTCACAACTTCAAGAGTTCCTCACAACTTCACGACTTTACTTCACCACACTACTTATGCTACAACTAACTAACACTACTTGGTAAGATCACCATAATCTATCTATACTTACAAAGATCGCCAAGATCTAGCTACTACACATAAATACAAGATATTCACAAGATTTACAAGTTATGATATGGATGCAATAAGATTGCAACAACACACAAATGTGTAATACTTCTTCACTTGAGGATGTAAGTATTCTTCTTCACTTGAGGATGGAAGTATTCTTCTCTTGCACTTGAGAAATTGAGCTTGGATCACTTGGAAACAAAGCTTTATGATTAAATGATTAAAGGATTTTTGATGAGATGTGTGGGTTGTTTTAGAACAGAAAGAATAAGTGCAAAAGGTGAGAAAATTATAGGGAAAAGTCCAGTATTTATAGGACAAAATGGGGGAGCGTCTACCTAGG